>CANYBF012203276.1:0-34221 GCA_948192965.1 Dalechampia spathulata
GAGTTGGTTTTGCAAGGTTAGAAGCTTAGAGACGTGATTAGTCACTAGCAGCTTTACATCTAACAGGTTAGTGCTGGTTTACCTTGGTTTGTTCTTCGCTTCTTTTGTTGTGTTAAGCCAATTGAGGCTTAAGGATTGATGGTTGGGGATTGAATTCCCATAATTGCCTATTTGTTTATGCTATGAGCCCTTTATTTATTGAGTTACATGATTTCTACTTGAGTTTGTATACGGTACTCTCGTATATTAGCATATTCATGACATTTGGGATCGTGAATGGCTGAGTAGAGCGAGAGAAAATGAGGAAAGGCATGTTGGATCATATATGACAGGATTCCATAATGGAATCGTATATTATATTTCCTCCTACGGGAGTTGAGTCTCGAGACATAGGCATAACAAAGGGGCCTACGGGCCAGGATTACAGTGGTCCTCCGGGAGTTGACTACCAGTACATAGGGATCCAGCATGGGTATATATATTGTGCACAATAAGTGAAAAGGAAAAAGGGAAAGAGAGTACAGAATAAAAAGAGGAAACGGGGGCAAGCATAGCATTGCATGGTATTGCTTGTTGTTTGACATGCTTGTTTCTGTTATCTGTGTGTATGAGAACTAGCACCACTGAGTCTTCGACTCAGCATTTATCAATTGATGAACGCAGGTTCCGAGCCTACTGTAAAAGGCCCTGAACAGTGATTGCCAGCGTCAGCAGAAGGGTGGATTCATCAGCAAATCCCAACCTTGAGGTGGTCCAGAGCAGCTGAGCACAGTTCTTTTTGTAGCCTTGTAGTGTAGCTTGTGTATATATCAGAGAGGCAGTAGTGGTTTTATAGTTTGGTGGTGAATTGTACGGATTATGTAACCAGAACCTTTATATATTAATAAATATATTTTTGTTATTGACGTGTTCAATCAATTGAATGTATGTTGTTATCCAGGGTTATGATTGGTTCTGTACGATGGTTTCACCGCCATACTAGCTGTTGTCCCCATACGACGTCTTTTTATAAATGTACAGGCATCCCTTGTAGTGTATATAGTGGTTTCCCATACGAGAGGTCGTTGTGTATACTACAGGAGCATGTTACTCCAGGTATGGGCTGGGTGTGACATAATATATGAAAAATATCGATATATTTTATTGCTCTATTGAATGACTTTTTATGCATATATTATAGCAATTGACATTTTTAAATAAATGAGAGCTTTTACCTTATGAATATGAATCATGATTGTGAATTAAAAATTAATAAATACATCATAAAAATATACAAATACAATAGCTAACAACTCTAAATGAAAGCATACATAAATTCATGTAAAATGTAATGAAAATATGAAATACATCATAAACTACATTAAATGCAAATGCATGAAATGTATTAAAATCAAGATGGAAAAATGAATGTATAAGATGTGATTTTTAGTTTGTGTTTATATGGCTTACTTACAGTAGCAATTTCCCTTGTGAATAAAACATAATAAATTTCAAATTCCTCATTTTGATAATATATATTAATCTATTTCTCCTGCTTAAATTTATTCATCTGTCTTATTCAAATTCTTTTTGATAATTAAGTTTAATATTTATAAAATTATATATTCATACTAATTGATTTAATCAACTAAAGAGACAAATATGGAAAAAAAAACATGTTGTCAAAGTAGGAGTCAAAATTATCAACTTTCTTAATATATTAATTCCATAATTACCAACAATGCTTTGAAGAGGAGAATAAAATATTATCACCTCTTTCACATCTCTATGTATTGTTTCGTCTGTAAGTAATTTGATGGTAATCTTCTTGAAAAAGTTGTTTTTTTTAATATTCTATGATTTATATTATTAAATATTAACATATCATTATTATTGAATTTAGTATTTGGCTGGTTTTATTATCAAATTGAATTGGATTAAAATTTTTAAAATTTAAAATCAATTAGAATTAAATTTTTTGTATTTAAAATTGATAAATCAAATCAAACAATTGATTTGATTTTTATTTTATTCTATTGATTATTTTAATTATTAAATCAAAATTTTTAATTTTTTAAAATCAAATGATGTAAAATTTCTGGGTTCAAATTTAATTCTACACGCCTCAGTTGATTATGGAAACAATTTTTTGTATTAAGAATGCATACCGAATGTGTGTTTTTATTTGTCTGCTACGATTTGTCTTTGGATAACATCTACTTAATATGACGTCATAAATATATTAGTTTCACTGTATAGTTTATTTAGAGTCTAAGGCTTCCAACCAACCGTCAGACAATATTAAGACAAAATCAACTTCATTTGTATATTCATTTTTACATTTTTTTTATTATTTTCAAACTTATATTTTTTTCATTTTTCATTTTTATTATCCAACTACCCTACTATCTTCTTTTTAATTTATTTATTTTCTTCTTTCTTTACGATAAAATATATATTTATTTATCAATATATATGATATATATTAGTAAACAAATATATACAATCAAATCAGAGATTATGAAATATTATTTTAATAAAAAATTAAATTTTCTAACATAATTTTAAAATATATTTTTACAAAAATAATAAATGATTAAATATGACTTATTTTTAATTTATACAGCATGTGTTACAAAAATTGCATTACAATTTAATAGTTAATCTAACTATTGTGAACTAAGGATCGAGGTGGTAGCCTATGATTTAACTATTTGTGTGTTATAATAAAAAAAATATCACAAGACAACATCGGAGGATACTTTGGTAAATTCATGTCAAACATTATTAACTGTCGGCCTGATCAGTTACTGTTGTTAGCTTACTCGAACCTTATCTTCTTGCTTGGCATCTGGGGCGCGCACACTCTGCAACTTTTCTCTTTGTTTTTCTGAAGCCCTTGCCCTCTCCACCATCGCCTATATGACATAACAACCCAATTTAGTATTTCTTTTTTTTTTTCTTGATATATTTTTTTTTTTCAGTATATTTTTCCAGTTTATGCCTACGACGTAATTAATCATGCAAATGCTGGCATGCAATTATTATTCATGGTCCTCACTACGAAAATCTTCACTTAGTCATGGAATCAATTCTATTCCAAAGCCATTCTTCTTGGGTCGCCGCCATCTTTTATGCTCGCTCTCTCTTCCCTCTGACTATGATTCCGAAAACGGTGTCGTTTCTTTTCTGTCTCTCCCTATTTCCAGGTCTGCATTGCATTCTCTTCCTTTCTCAGTTAACTTCCATTTGTACTAATTGCAGGGTATGTGATTGCTTGATTAATCCTGCTATATGCGTTTTCTTTTGTCAAAATTTCTGGTTTTTTTTTTTTCTATAACGTCTATCAAAATGTTTGCTTAATCGAACAAAAGAGGAGGAAATGGATAAGGAATGTAACTACTGATCCGTTGTGTATGAATCTATTGATTCTTATTAGTGGCTGTGCTGCTACTCCATCAACAGTGTCAAGTTTTACTTTTGATATGCGCAGAGCTATTAAAGATGGTGCCAAGGATTTGTGCGAAGAAATATGCAAAAGTAATCCTAGCACAACCCGACGGATGTTGTTAACAAGTTTGTTCATGTATCTAGGCTATCATCCTACAAGGTACTTATCAGGTCCGCAAATGTTACTGTAGAGCATCACTGTTACATGTTTAGTTGGGTTATCCCTTGTTTTCCCGGTGAATCCGACGTCAATGACGTACACTCCGCATCTGGAGCCTTTCATTAATCATACTGTTCATTGCCATTCTATTGTTTGTTTTGGTTTGTATGGATTCTTGAATAAACAGCCCAAGCACTAGGAGATCCATCTGTGACGGTTAAACAAGTAACTCCGCCTGTTTTTCCTTCAGGACCTCTCTTCCCTGCCGAGGTTTTCTCTCTAACTAAACTCTTGGCTCTAGTACCAAGTAGTTTATCAGTTTCACATTCCTATTTTTTCATTCTTGTGTTGCTTCCCTTGTTTGCAGGAAAGAATTGTCCAGTTATTTGAAAACAATACATACTCAGTTGTCAACATTTTTGATGTGACATTGCGCCCTCAACTAAATGTCACTGGTGTAGTTGAGGTAGTTTTCTCACTTCAATATTGTTGATTCTTTTAAATATAGCTGAGACTTGTATGCATGCGGTGCTAGTTAACTGGAGGAAGATTTAATTGTCTTACTGTCTGGTGAGTGCCTCGGTGAAAGTTAATTTCAGGTATCATTTGCAGATTCCTGAAGGAAATGGTTCTGGAGTCGTTTGGGATGGACAAGGACACATTGTGACGAATTATCATGGTAAGGATCTTACAGAATCACATTCTGCTGTATAAGTTAATGGCTAAGCGTGAGAAGTACTGGTATGCAGTAACCGCTTTTAAGATTAGTAGATAGCTGTAAATCTCAAAAGCTAATTGTCGTTTCTATGTAATCGTAGTGATAGGCAATGCCCTCTCCAAAAATCCAAGCTATGGGCAAGTTGTTGCGCGAGTTAATATTCTTGCATCAGAAGGGTAAGATCAGGGGCCATTTGATTTTGTATATGAACTTAACTACATTCTGAATTTGAAATGCTTTCCATAGATAGGAATCCAATTATGATCTGTGCTGCATGACAGAGTACAAAAGAACTTTGAGGGTAAATTGATCGGTGCTGACCGTGCCAAGGACCTTGCTGTCTTGAAGGTATTTGAAATAATCATAGGTTAAAGTATAATGTAGAATGCTATATGTATGAGTTTAGTATTAAAATTAAACTAAGATATAAATTATGCAAAATATGAAAAAAGTGTTTGAAAATGTACGCGATTATGCTAAGTATGTAAGATATGAGTATGATGCATGAAATATTAGTAAATGAATGAAATACTATATAATATATTAAGGTATGCACATAAAATGCATGAAAACAAGTTAGAAGAATCATTTAAGAATAGAAAACAGTAGTGATAATGCCAAAATATTTATTTTCCATATGTTTCTTCAAAGTTGAAAATGCTTTACTTGACAAGTTGCTCTAGTTTTGTAGTGACTGATAAGCTGTGGTAGGTATATCAGATGTGCATAATAAATTATCTGCCTGAGGAAAATGATCAAGTTCCAATATCTAGTCTTTAGCTTTGCTCTACTGTACATTTCTTGTGCTCATTCATTTGTTTGGTTGCTTTGCTGCTCTTTCAAAATTATCTTTATGCTGACTGCTAGCATCCGTTTCTCCTCCGATGAGTATGGCACACTGCAAGTCAAAATTATCTCTGTATTTACGTACAGATAGAGCCTCCATATTCTTCAGACGCAGTGACCTGTGTATACATCATGGCAATCACTTATGTCTGGAACATGCTGTTTCTATTTTATGGGTCTTCTTCCTTGTACAGAATCTTGTCTGAATATCTTCAGAAAATGATAGGTGGAGGCATCTGATGATCTGTTGAAGCCGATTAAAGTGGGACAATCTTCCACTTTAAAAGTTGGACAGCAGTGTCTTGCAATTGGAAACCCATTCGGCTTTGATCATACTCTGACAGTAGGAGTGATCAGTGGATTGAATCGAGATATTTTTAGTCAAACTGGAGTAACGATTGGTGGTGGGATTCAAACAGATGCCGCCATCAATCCAGGAAATAGGTTAGCTCAAGTTGCCATGATTATTACGATGTCCATGAAAAACAAAAACAAATCCTGACTTTTGTGCATTGCTGCTGCTGCTGTACTGTTCTTCCAGTGGAGGTCCTTTGTTAGATTCTAAAGGAAGTCTAATCGGAATTAATACAGCAATTTTTACTCAGACAGGTAAGAACTTGTAATTCTTTTTTACCACAGAACTATGCGTATTGGAGATGTATTGAACTCTGCAATCTACAATTTGCAGGGACTTCTGCTGGCGTAGGCTTTGCCATCCCTTCCTCAACAGTGCTAAAGATTGTACCTCAATTAATTCAATTTGGCAAGGTAAATTCTTCTTGTTACTGTTTGCAAAATCCTGTGATTAGAGGATTATTCCGAGTGTTAAGTTCATTTCGTTAGGTTGTTCGAGCCGGTCTGAATGTTGAAATTGCTCCTGATTTGATTGCTAATCAACTTAATGTTCGAAAAGGAGCTCTCATCCTGCAGGTATTATTACATTGAAGCATAGATCTATAGACCCTTTTCATAGTTGGTCATTTATTATTTGCGTAACCTCCACCGAAAACGACCCAGGTTCCAGGAAATAGTGTTGCAGCAAAGGCAGGGTTGCTTCCTACAACAAGAGGTTTTGCTGGAAATATTGTACTAGGAGATATTATAGTTGCAGTGGACAACAAACCTGTAAGCTCCATCTTGCTTGAACTGCAGTTTTGTTTTCATTCCATTCTTCCCGGGTGCACGATCAGTCATCAAAATCACCATATCAAAACTGGATACACAAATTCAACAATGTTTTCATCAATTAAGGGGGTTTGAAGTGAAAAAAACAAGCTTGTTGATGCTTTTTCTTCTTCCTTTTTCATCAGGTTAAAAGCAAAGCAGAACTGAACAAAGTTTTGGATGACTATAGTGTTGGGGATACAGTAGTATTGAAAATTCAGAGAGGTGGTGAGAATTTAGAGGTTTCTGTCATGCTAGAGGAAAAGAGTTCTTGATATTCCAACAATACAGATCTTTCTCTCATCTCAACGTTGGCTGCTGAATGCCTGTCAACTAGAAAAGCACAATATAACATGTCAATCTGTATCATTAATTCATTCTAATGCATGACCATCTCCTGTTTCTCCATTTTTCTGGTTTCGTCAGCATCTTCTTCTCTTGGATGATGCTTCGAACCATTGATGGACCTATGCCCCATGAGCATGGAGTTCATAAAAGTTGGTGGAATTTAGTATGTAGATAAATTATTTTTTAAAAAATTAGAAAGTAGAATTTAATAGTTAATCCATAAAATTTTCTGAATACACAAATAAGATATAAAAAATAAAGTAATCTAAAAATACACCTAACTTTGAAATCATCATATGAATGTTTCAATCTTTTCTTTATAAAATGAAATTTTCTATATTAGTATTCATTGCAGTATTTTTTATTGATATTAAGAGAATTTTATATGTTTAGGTATAGGTTTAAAAACTGTTATTTTCATTTTTATCTTAAATTTATTATTGATTTTTTTTATCTTTCTATTAAATATTTCATTTATTTTATCACAAACATTAATTTTCACCTCATTTTTTTTGAAAAAAATATTTAAATATATTATCATTCTCTTCTTCTTTTATTATTGTTATTTTAATTTTTAATAACATCGATAAATAAATTTAAAAATGGTTTAATGATTAATTTTGCCTAATGATTATAATGAAATGCTTGGGAAATAAATTGCCCAATCCTAAAGCTAATTAATTAAATTACTTTCTTCTCCCTAGTAATTGCAGTGTTAATGGGAGTTTTTATTAATTGAATTGTTAGAATCATAAATTAAATTATGTTAATATATAGATAATTATTTGTTTAGTTATAAATAAAATTACTAAACATAAAATAATATTTAGCTGGATTATTATTTACATTTTAAATTGCTAATTTCCCGAGTTTGAACTACCAAAACCTCTTGATAAAATAAGAAAACAAAATCTAAACTACCCCTGAAACATCGGCTCGATTCTTTGGGTAGGAACCGGTCAGCCCTAATTCCTTTACGGTCTGATGGGCTACTTATCATAATTGCGGGAAGCTCAAATACTGAATTGGGGTTTTAGGGTTTAAGGTGGAATAACCCTGTCCACCACTTTCCCTCCATTCTCCTTCTCTCACAGGTATTGGTATTGGTATTCTCCCTGTAATTCTCTAATCTTCTTTTCCCCTTTCCTTTTTCTTCTTTCTTTCCTTTTTTTTTTCCTCTTTTTGATCTTAGAATTTGTTCATTTTGATGTCTTTCTAATGGCAAGAGGAACTGTTGCTTCTCTACTTCGATGCTATGCATCAAACAGAAACGTTTCTAGGTCTAGGGTATTTATCCACAATCACAATTTTAATTCTTTTAGACTATTCAGTAACTGGGTCTTCCAAAGCTATCACCCTTCTCCTTCGTTTGATCCTCCCAGTCATCATTTCTCTACAAGTTCTTCAGACTCGAATCAGTCTCTGTTTCTCTCTTCAAATCACCCAAATCTTGCCAGTTTTAGACCTGTTAATTGGAGTAGACCATTTGTTTCCTTTGTCCCGGGAGGAGATAATAAGGGGAGCCACGCTGATTTGGAATTGAATGATAATAATGTTGTGGAATTCATACAAAGTGGTAATGAGAATGCTCCAATTGAACATGGAGTTGGGGACGTTTGTGAGAGTACTGTTTCTGATTCTTCTGTCCTCGAAACAGAAGATGGTGATTCAATAATAGATCACACCAATTTTTTTAAGAAAGAAAAAGTGGAATTTCATAAATTATATCGCCAGCTTCGAGAAGCTGAGAAGGGCAATAAGTTTGAACGCTCTGATTGGGACACTTTACAAGAGATTTTCTCCTGTTTTGCCATTTCTGGTTGGGCTGCCGATCAAGCTCTTGCAATTTATATTGGCAGGTCTTTTTTCCCCACCGCTGCACATGAGTTCCGCGATTTTTTCTTGAAGAAATGTCCTGCCGAGCTCGCCTTGCACTTGGTTTCTCTTGGCCCCTGTGATACTTCCGTCAGGTTTCTTTTTCCTATTTTCGTTGAGTTCTGTATAGAAGAATTTCCTCATGAAATTAAGCGGTTTCGAAGTATGTTAAAGTCCGCAGACCTTACAAAGCCACACACATGGTTTCCTTTTGCACGGGCAATGAAACGTAAAATTATCTATCACTGTGGCCCCACGAATAGTGGTAAAACTTATAATGCATTGCAAAGTTTTATGGAAGCTGAAAAAGGTGTCTATTGCAGTCCACTTAGGCTCTTGGCAATGGAAGTGTTTGACAAGGTGAATGGCCTGGGAGTTTATTGTAGTCTTCTCACAGGCCAAGAGAAAAAACATGTTCCATTTGCAAACCACTTGGCTTGTACCGTGGAAATGGTGTCAAATGATTATTTATATGACGTGGCTGTTATTGATGAGATCCAGATGATGGCAGACCCGTCCAGAGGTTATGCATGGACCAGAGCGTTGCTTGGCTTGAAGGCTGATGAGATTCATTTGTGCGGAGATCCAAGTGTTCTGGATGTAGTTAGAAAGATCTGTTCAGAAACTGGGGATGAATTGGTTGAGAACCATTATGAAAGGTTTAAACCATTGGTGGTTGAAGCCAAAACCCTGATGGGAGATCTTAAAAATGTACGATCTGGAGATTGTGTGGTTGCCTTTTCAAGAAGAGAAATTTTTGAGGTAAAATTGGCAATTGAGAAACACACTAAACATCGTTGTTGTGTTATTTATGGTGCATTACCACCAGAGACTCGTAGACAGCAAGCTAACTTATTTAATGATCAAGATAATGAATTTGATGTGTTGGTTGCAAGTGATGCTGTAGGGATGGGTTTGAATCTTAACATTAGAAGAGTGGTCTTTAATAGTCTCGCAAAGTACAATGGTGACAAGATCGTCCCTGTTCCTGCATCACAGGTGAAGCAGATTGCGGGAAGAGCTGGCAGGAGGGGAAGTCGATATCCTGATGGTCTCACAACCACACTACATACGGATGACCTGAATTACTTGATTGAATGTTTAAAGCAGCCTTTTGATGAAGTGAAGAAAGTAGGTCTTTTTCCTTTCTTTGAGCAGGTTGAATTATTTGCTGGGCAAATTCCAAAAATTACATTTTCCCAGCTGCTTGAAAAGTTTGGTGAAAACTGTCGTCTTGATGGGTCATACTTCTTGTGTCGACATGATCACATAAAGAAAGTAGCAAATATGCTGGAGAAGGTTCTAGGATTATCTCTGGAAGATCGTTTCAATTTTTGTTTCGCTCCGGTGAATATTAGAGACCCAAAAGCAATGTACCATCTCCTAAGGTTTGCCTCTACCTATAGTAAGAAGGCCCCTGTTGGTATAGCAATGGGAATGCCAAAGGGATCTGCTCGTAATGACGCAGAGCTCCTAGATCTTGAAAGCAGGCATCAAGTTCTTTCCATGTATCTGTGGTTGTCTAATCAGTTTGAAGAGGAAAACTTTCCATATAAGAAGAAAGCAGAGGCAATGGCAACAGAAATTGCAGATTTATTGGGAGAATCTCTCATCAAAGCTTGCTGGAAACCAGAATCAAGGCAAGCGAAGAAACCAAGCCCTCAACAAAAGAACGATGGTGGTTATACAAGGCCTCAATCACTCATTAGAAGACACAAGGAGTAAGTTGCCATGAGTTGATTTCATTGTACATTGAATTGACAAAATCTGAGAAATCTCTTGTACCGGTTGAATTATTTATGTCTATACTGTGTTCTGTTTCATACCATGTGCTACATCTCTCCATGTTTCTGATGATAAATTGTCTTGTATAGCATCACTGTATATTGAGATTTTGGTGAAAGTAGCTGTGTGGTAATAATTATGTCCATTTTGCAATGTTCGTACCCTACTCTATTTCTTCGCAAATGGATTCATGCTTATGTCTTGATTCTAATCCCATAAATTCCTGAGTTTCGAACATTTTCCTTCTGTACTTTGCAGGAAAATACGAGAAAAAGGCTCTCTGCAGGATTTCTCAGAGAAGGTTGCGGCATAAGGAATCTGAAGTAGTGGTTGCTCTAGTGCACCTCAAGAATATGGAGCAGGTGAATTCAGTTCTTCAGTAATATCGAGATCCCTTTTCAACGTTGCTAGCAACCTTTGCATTTCGTTTGATTGCCGAATGGTCAGTTTTTACGGCTTTCCATTTAGCCATTACCAAATCAATTGAAAGCTTAAGCTAGATATGTTGGTTGTATTTGGTAACATTTAGCCATGTTTAAGCATGCCCGTATCTGGGAATTTTCTCTTAAAACAAAGTATTAAGCTAACTGGATCTCAATGATGGCATCAAAAGAAAATGAAAATAGCAACTCTTGACAGGGTATATATCTGCTGGGTGATAGCTGGTACTTGGTTTCTTCTGTAGTTGACTATAATAAATTATGTGTATGCAGCGGCCATGTTGAACGAAAATCTTTTGAATTGTTTACTGCTCCTTTTTTTTTTTTTTTTTTGACAAGAACCTTTTGATTTCTTCTTTTCTGCTGTGTAGTTTGAGATTGCTATAAAGTCTCTTCTTATGGCATAATCATATGCTTACTCTGTTATAGGTACTCAGTTGAAGCTAGTGAATATCATTTGGATGGCCCCATTTGTGCCTCAATGTTAAGGATCAAGGAAGATAACCTTCAGTGGAATTTCCTTCCTGCTATTTAAAATTTAATCCAACTGTAATTTCCTCTGTGAAATCTTTCAGGAAATGATATGTTTTATTATCATGTTAAGTATGCGGCAGTAGGTAAAATGGGCACATGTGATAGTAGAAAGATGTAAATAGGAATCCACTCTGTTGACATAAAGCAAAGTCACATCTGGATTCATTGACATGATCCTACCTTGGAGATCACTCGCCTACTTGCTCCTCTATCTCTACAATTCGGAAACTCCAGCTTAAACTTGCAGAATTTAAATTCTGCTTCCTTTTTCCTTGAATCTTGGTTAAATGTGTTAAATTTACAGCTAGACTCGGGGGGTCATCCTTGCTCATCCAATCGGCGACTTCCCAATCTCTGCCGCAAGAAACATCAACATCGAAGTGCCTTGGAAGTTTTCAGACCCCAAAACCAACCACTTTGCAGATGTTTTACTTGTAATTTTCAAAGGGCGTTGGTCGTTTTGTTGAAGAATTTGGACTCACTCCCCATGCATTTATCGGCAACTCACTTTCTTCTTGCCTCTCGTATGCGTCATGCTATTCCAAATTTGATTCCTTATGTCCCATATCCTCAATAATTTTAAATTTTTGAAAATAAGCCCTTCAGATTTCCGATTCGATAGTGTTACATAAAACATAACTTATTTTGAAAATGATTGCATATTAATTAGTGCGGTGGTTCATATCATTGATCACTCCTACTGTCTACTCGCAACCTTTTACCTGTTAATTACCTTTATTGAGTTACAAATGTCTTCAAAACTGAACCAATCTTGACAACATGAGAATTGATTGAATGCTGACACAAATGGGTGAATAATGCAAAATTGCAGCATGATTCTATAGCAAGCAACTACTAAATGTTGTTCGTGTACATGTCTACTTCCATCAGGTGTGTCTGTAACAGAGAAAAATTGAACCATTTAGACGGTTTATATGTCTAGTTAGTATGCATATAATTGTCATATCAGAGAAGTTCGGGCAAATCCAGCATAACACAGGGATGACCTGATACTGTCTCTTAATGCTGTTCTGCATGCCTGCAATGGCTTTGAACATTGAACATTGGGAGAAGTTGGTTGCCCTCAACCCATGTATACGAAGCATTTACCAAACGTAGTCAAGGATCGTATCATACAATTACACCTTTTAAAAACAGTGGCAGTTGAAGAGCTAACAAGTTGAATATACAAACCGTTGGAGGAGTGGAAGATTACCCAGTACTAATTTAGTATTTAACTGGAGGTCATAGCTGGTTCTAAATGGAATCCGTACTGGGCCAGTTCATTGTTTTAACTAGCAATATAAGTCGTTCCAACTACGGTATTCCATGAATATGGGACCCCATGTTATAGGGTCAACCGAATTTGCATGATATTTTGCCTCCTTTTGACCCAAATGGAGAAACATACTAATGGTTCCTCGTTGTATTGAAATCATTACATCTGTAATGGGGGAAAAACGCAGAGGTAAGTACATATCTTTTGGCCCATACAACAAGCTGAGTACTCAGGTTTATCTTTGCCAAAATCAGAATGCACAACGGAGAGCGTTGAATTCTAAAGTTCAACTTACTGTTAAGAGACTGCAAGCGGCAGTTGATGGCAGACATATACTCGGCATAGGCCAAGTCATCTACGACTCCTTCATCCAGTCACCAGGCATTGGCTTTCAGGCTACCTCTATTGAAATCAATCACAGTTTAGTATTACAAGTAGTGCATTTTTTTAAGAAAATAGAAAAGATAATATTGCTGCATGAAATCTATGATAAGATCAATGTAGAAAAATAAGCAGACAGAGAACCTTAAGTTCTAGAAATGCTAAATTATCATCATGAGCCACTCTACCAATTTGTTTATGTTTATGTTCATGGACCAAACTTAGTTGTGAAGCACATTTGCCTTTGTTCTAGTTAAAAATTAATAGATATTAGGATGAAAATGCGATAAAGGTAACAAATATACCATTCGTTGCTGGAAGAGAGAAGATACCATAGAAAATGTCCAACAGAAGAAGAGAGAAAAGATAAACTTTCAAAGCTGCAAAATCAAATCAAAAGACAAAGTTGCCAACTTCTAAAACCAATTTACACGCTGAAGCAATACAAAGAAAACAGGGAAAGACATAGCCAAAGAAATCCAAGAGTGAAGAGTTTCTGATAGCAAGAAAACCAAAATAAATAAATTAATGAGTTTCATAGGTAACTTCGAACAGGTAAATTCATACCAGGAGACAAATTTCGCAAGTTGTATTTCCTTTTCTCATTACACCACCTATGTACGCAATCTCCAAGTTCAAACTGGTCCAACAAAGCAAGCTTTAGACAACTCAACAAACAGAGAATAATTTTTCTTAAAAAAAATCAATACCGAAGAATGAACAGAAATATATATTTGAAATATATACCTTAACAATTCCTGAACAAGTGCAAGGAGCTTCCAAGGTTTTGCAACTTTTGCTGAAGAAATGCTCATGGAAATTTTGAAGTAGATTGAAACATATATTTTGTTATCTTGTATCCATTAGTTTGCTAGATTCTTAACATTTGTAAATGATGTACATGTTTATCTTATATTCATTGCTTTATGCTGATAAAACAAGCAAATATCTTATCCATGTGATAAAGCATGCTTGTTTACATAGGCAAAACCACACTCGATCAAGTTTCATGATCTATAGTACCGAACAGGTAAGTTAGATGCAATAAAAACATACATTTGGCAGTATACAGAAAGGAATTAGCTTTTGAAGAAGTAAAGGAACATAACAAAAATACAAGCATTTAGGAAAATAAACAACATTGAAGCAATAACTTAAAATTTGGATGCGAAAGGGGGGAATACAAGACTCAACTAGGAAAATATACAAATGAAATAGCCATTTATCATAGAGGGCAAACCGATTGATAGAAATCTCATCTTAACTCTCTTCTTCCCAGCCCAACCTGCAAGAACATCGGAGACTTCATATTTTCCAGAGCTTAAGCTTTTGGGCCAATTCTTCGAGTATATCAAGATTTCCACCTCTAGATAAATGAGACCTAAACTTGTTATAATCAAGCTGAGGAGCTTTCATTCCTTTCTTTAACATCTCCTCCAAGTATTTATAAGCTTCTCTTGATTTTCCCTGACTAATTAGCCCTGCAATTAAAACAGTGTAAGAATTATCATCAGGGCAAATTCCCTTCTTGGTCATCTCGTCCCAAAATGCATGACCCATTCCAAAGTTCCTTGTCTGAAAATAGGATTTCATGATCATGTTAAAAGTTTGAATTGTAGGTTCAATACCACTCTGAATCATCTTCGTGTATATTCTCACAGCATCATCTGACATTTTTCTACTGGTCATCAATTTGATAAGGGCATTATAAGTCCGCCCATCAGGGGGACAACCCTTTCCTTTCATCTCCTTCAACAAATCATAAACCATGTCCATCCTCTTTTGATTCCCAAATCCTGTGATTAAACATGTATAAACTGCAACATCTGGCTTGCACCCAAAATTAACCATCTCCTCAAAATATTCAACTGCTTCTTCCATCTTTGTTTGTTTGCATAGATCCCGAATCAAAATTGTATAACTTTGAACATCAGGCAATGGACCCTTGGCCTTCATGACCATAAACAACTTGATAACATTAGACCTTTCCTTACATTTTACCAACCCTTCAAGCATGATATTATGTGCGACAATATCAGGCTTAAATCCCTTATCAATCATTTCATTCCAAACCCTTGTGGCCTCTGTCAAATTCTTTACCTTACACCAGCCACTAACTAACACCGTATAAGTCTTCAAATTCGGAGTAAATCTACCTTCCAATTTAACAAAAAGGGCTTGCGCTTCCTTACCAAGCTTAGCTCTCCCAAGACTATCAAGCAAAGAATTAATGGTCTCAACACCAACTTTATACTTATGCTTCTTCATCAGTTCAAACATTCCAACAGCCTTTTTCCTCTCTTTAGCAGCTGCAAAAACTCTTATTGCAATTATAAATGTATCCTTCGTCAAAACCCCTTTCTCGCCCATTTCCTCGAGCATTGAAACCATAGTCTCAAATTGTCTAGTCTTTGCAAGTATTTTCATCATTGAATTGTAAGTTCTTGAATCATGCTCAAACCCCTGTTTTCCCCCAGCCCAACAGAAGAAACGAAATGCAGGTTTTCTAGTATGGCGTAATCTCTCCAACACATCAATTACTAAATCATGTGATAAATTGATCCTGCATTCATCAAGAACTATCTCCATGTTGTGATCCAAGGCGAACAATTCATCAATTACCTTGCATACCCTATCAACTTCTACAGGATCAGCTCTTGAACAAACATTAGTATGGCCTTCAGATTTATCATACTCATAACTAAAATTGTCAAAATTATCTTCATCAGTTTCTTTGCCACTGCAAAAACTCCTAACAAGCAGTGAAATAGAAGACCTTCTAATGCATATTAAGTTCAAATCTAGTGGCAATGCCGGATCTTGGACATAAGAGGGTGAAGAGGAGTGTGGCAAAAGAAATGGAACTTGACAATAAGAATGATAGAGATTACAATCAGTAGAATAATGAAACAAACAAGACAAGGGCAGAGAGCTACCACTAGAAACCCAGGCTTGTTGTCCTCCTCCCTCTCGTTTCCCTCTGTTCCTTTGTGAAGAGATAAGCTTCTTGACATGGCAATTCAGTTGTGATTTTTCGAATTGTAGAGAGAATGCAAATTTATTGAGCTTTCTTAAAGTGGAAAACATTAGGCAGAGGCACCGACCATCAGCGGAAGGTAGAGTGACTTGGTGTTAGAAAACGATGGCAAGCAACAAAACCGGGAAGGTGATGTGACCGAAGAAGGCATAACAGGCCTGAAGTGTTGAGTTTGGGTCTTAATTATTTTCCTGGCAATAGATCTAAAACAAGAAAACAGTCAGTCTATTCCTAGATGTATTAATGCAAACAAAGAAGTAATGCAAAAGAAAAAAAAAATCAAACTACAATTTGTTCAATAAATCAACACTCCTAACATAATTTATTCACAAATTACACAACCATATATTAACACCATTGCAATACATGATAATAACCCAATAATAACAATATATATTAGAAACCTTAGATGCAGAGAGAGGAATCCTCCATATATTTGACATACAATGGTCATAAAAAGATAAATAATTATCAAGCAATCAAATTCCTATTAAACGCAACCTCCCAACACTAAAAAGAGATTTTGATAAAAGTGGTGTAAATTTTATATGTCATATGCTATCTGCTAAAACATGTCAATTAGCAAAGTGAGAGCCTTGAACAGGAGTGGCAAAAAGCAAAACATGCCCAAGCGAATCAAACGATCATATCCACAAATAAAAACATAAACGGAATTGGAAAAAATGCAAAATATCAAGAAACTAAGAAATCAAACAGTAAAGATATGAGAAATTAACATAACCACCAAATAAATTTAGAGGCTTTTAGTATAAGTAGTGAGCATATCACCATGAAGCGCGGTACATACTGAGAAATAACCTAAATTGTTGTAGATTTATATTTAATCATGATTAACCTGAATTTCATATAATCCATTTAATATTTTTCTACACCTTAGTCCTAATCTATATCTACATCTACATTATATTAATAACACAAAAAGTGGCAATACACTTGACACAATTATAAACATGCAGTTAAAATTTTAATGGCAGTTACCAACAACCATATACACTGTAAACCAAAAAGAAACAGGAAAAAGAAAAAAAACTGATAAAATCAAAAAAACTTCCTGAAAGAAAAACAGTAAAAAAAACTCAAAAACAAAACAATTCAACAGAAAAAGGATCCACGGAGATCTTTATGCAACCTGTAAAGTGATAAACCATTATTTTTAATTCATCAAAATATAAAGAAAACTGACAGCAACTTAGTGCGATTCTTAAGTTTTACAAATGACATTATAAGAAGAATAATTGGAAAAAAAAAAAGCTAAAAGATAGAGATAATTAAAATTAAAAGAAGAATAATCAAATGATGGATAATTGAAACAGCAAATAAAAAAATGAATTGAAATTAAACAATACCTGTGAGTGAGCAAAAGACTTGAAACTAAAGTAACAGATGAAAATCACGAAAACTGTGACATGCAAGTACCGTGAAAGGACGGGATTTTAATGAGCAGGTGAGCTAATGATTCAGTTTCATTTGCAATCATTTTGATTTCAATAATAACCTTAAAACTGTTCGCAGAGATAGACAGAGTTAGGGTTGGAGATTTTGTTTAGAAGAAGAGGGGAGAGTGAGGAGGTCAGTGAGAACCGCGAAGTGAAGGGAAGGGATGTCGGTTTTTTTGAAGTTTACTGTGCATATGTATCTAAAACGGCGTAGTTTTCTTCAGGGCTTGTAGTTCGGATTTTTAAGGCTTCAAATCAAAATGTTCAACGGATTAAAATTAGATAATATGTGAATTTTCAATTTTCTCTTTCAAACATATAAATAAAATAATAAAATTATTATTTTACTCTTTTTTCAATTTTATCATTGACTAAAATGGCAGTGCGGGTTGTGGTTGTTAAGGGTATAAATCTCAACCCTCTTGTTCATGTAAGAGTCTTCTTACACAAACAGTCTTTTAATTAATCCAATTATAATTAAGCTAGGCTTCCTATATAAAAGTTCCTAATATTATGGTATCTATTAGAGAAGTCCTAAGGGCTTTTCGAATAGCATAAATATCATACGAGAGAAATACACACAAGAGGTGCAATTACTGAATAATTTATCTACTTATATTATTGAATAATACAATTGATATAATGATTCAATAATCCCGCTCCATGTATAGGCAATAAAATAAATTTAGATCATAATAAATAAATATTTTTAATTTTTTAATTAAAGTTTTAAATTTAACGTTATTTTAATTTTTGCAACAATATAAATATTACTTAATTTTAACATTAATAATGCTATATACAAATAAATATCTTTTTATTTAAGTTATAAAATTTAATGAAGTAAAAAATATAAATTATATAATTTAATAAAATTGTTGAATGATAAATATATTTATTTAATAAAATTAAATAATTTTTTATTTAATTTTTGATTTTTAAAGGATAATTTTACCTAACAAAATGAAAATTGGTATATTGAATTTTAGTTTTAAATTTAAATATAAATTTGAATTTTATTATTTAAATTTTATATTAATAATATATTAATTTATTCTATTAAATTTCATTTATTTTTAATAATATCAAAATTTTCACAAATATATCATTATACTACTCATACTTATAATTCAATTTATTAATTTAAAATTAATAATTACATTAATAATATAATTAATCATTATGATAATTATTTTTATTGAATATTGTTACACTTTATATTTATGATAATATGAATAAATTATCTAATAAAATTAAGTGATGTATTATTGGATGCAACATAATTTTGAATACGAGTTATTTATATATATTTCATCTTATTTAATTTAATTATGTAATCAATATTATATATATATAATATAAATTAATATTATTATATACATTAAAATTGGGTAAGAAAACTATAATAGCCGATAATAGTTTTATCTTTTTAAAAAATGACTAAAATAATAAATCTTTAATTTTATTATTTACTTTAAATAGTTAATTTTTATTCATATTGATTAATGATCATGTCACAAAGTGACGGTTATTTCAGCTTGTAGTATATCTATTTTACTATTATCATCGATTTATAATTATTAAATTATCTTCTTAAATATAAAATTTACCATTAATTTATTAGTTTATAATATTTAAGTTCTTATTTAATATGATAATATGATAATATTAAAACTTTATAAATATCTAACTCTTTTGTAATTTATTATTTCATATTATTATATTATCAATTATTTTGATATTTTTTAGATTAATCTAAAATTTAATGATTTATTACTTTTTAAATTAAATAACTTTCAATTTTTGTTCAAATACATAATATTTAAGATAAATTTATAGCTACATATGTTTTAAGTATAATACGTTATATTGGATTATCCTTCAAATACATAATAATCCTTCAAATCATATAATATAAGATTATTAGACCTTCATTTATATTATGTTATTTTCAAATAATTCAAGATTACATATTTTAGATAATATTTGATAAAATTAAAAATTAAATATTGAAATATTCGTATATTCATTATTGTAAAATATTTTCAATAAATCATCACTTGAAATTAAATCAAAATATAGCAATTTCATAAACCAATGTTTAGTTCTCTTAATGTTAAATTCATAGTTACTAATAACATGATTTATAACTCATTTTTTTCGTTTATCAATTTTAAGAGTGCAAAATTTCCTAAACTCATCCCATAAAATCATAAAAACATAACATAATAGCACAAAAATCATTCAAATATTTCCAAAAAAATTCACTATTTTTTATGTAAACATCTTATTTAGGAAAATTTACAGCAAAAACAACTATTATAATAATTAAACAAAAGAATGACTTTATCAATTAAAACTAATAAAATTTCTATAATAATAAAATTTAAATAAACTACATAATGACGCTAAAATCATATGAATAATTTAAATGCTTTAAACTAAACTCTACTTTAATGGTTTTCTTAGTTTCGATTCCTCGTTAGTTAATGAATTTTAAACTAAAATTATTAACTATTTCCCTTTAATTTTGGTAAATTTTATCTATTTTTCAAGTATTTCAAACTTTAATCCTTATATATATATTCATATTTTCTACATGTTAAACAATTCTAAACACTTGTATATACTGAAACCTCCATTAAATAATTTTTTATTCAAACATAATTTTCTTGAACTTATTCAAGATACAGTAATAATCAAATTTCATAACTACATTCCAATATGAATCTATCATTAACTTTATTATTTTAAAACTTGAAATTAAAAATGAAATTTATTATTTCTATTCAGTATATGTTCATGATAAATCACTTTGATGACTTGATATATTCTCTTCTTGATTAAAGAATATACCTAATCATTTGTAAACCCAACTCATTTAATATCATCTTCTCTCCATTCATTTTAATATATATGCAAGGTTCAAGGGTAACATGCTCATAATATCATACCATCTGTCAAACAATCATAAGCATTAACTCACGTCATTATCTCACATAAAAAATTTCAAACTTCATTCTCCTACTTTAAAAATATAACCAGGGAAAGGTTTGTGCTACACATAAATTTTAATGAAATAAATTCTTAGATTTTTGTAAATTTATTTAAGTTTTTATCTTCTTATAATTTTATCTAAATTAATTCATTTAAAATTATTTTTTATATTTATATTTTTTACATACAACAAAAATTATAATTTTATATGCTTTAAAGTTGAAATGCAAAGAATAAATGTAACATGTATACAATAATAATATAAAATTTTAATTTTATATGCTTAAGGTTGAAATGCAAAGAATAAATGTAATATGTATACAATAAAAATATAAACGTATATAATACAGTAAAATGTGAAATATTAAATTTCATATTTCACCTATATGCGTAGTCAAAGCATGGTTATAAAAAGAATATGACAGGCCAATTAATTATTATTGATCATAATTTCATATTAATGTATTTTGTTTTATAATAATTATTAAGAAAATAAAAAGACGTTGTTTTTAATAAGTATTAATTTTGGATTAAATTTCAAATGAGTTCATCCATATTTTTTCTTAAGGATCTTCTTAAATTTCTTTATGTATTTTATTTTCAAATTCTCATTTCAATAAACCTTCATGATTATTTTTTATTGCACTTTATTTAATTTCCTAAATCCTATTGTAAGTAATGAAAAATTAATTTAAAAAATTAAGAAATAAAAAATATTATATTCAAATAATGAACAACAATAAATATTTAAAATGTTAAAGATATATTAGTTTTGTCTAATCAACATTCTTCATTTCTTATCTGTATAAAAAACTATAAAAATAACATGTATTTATATTGTAATTAAATTCTTTAATATATTGGGAAGACATAATTATTCATGAAATTAAATAGCAAAAAAATAATACTAATGGAAACATTATCGAAATTTATCAATAAAAATTAAAGAAATTTAAAAACTTATTAATTAATAAGTGTGTGAATATCTTTTTTTTTTCTTACTCATTCCAATGATTTCCAAAGGTTTATTGCATGTAGATAAACTAAATCAAAAGTTCAACCATATGGTTTGTACACTCCATTACCTATGCCCTATCATCCTTGGAAAGATGTTAGTATGGATTTTATCTTAGGCTTGCCACGAACTAAGAAATATCAAGATGCAATTTATGTTGTAGTAGATAGGTTTTCTAAAATGACACACTTTATTGCATGTCATAAAATTGATAATGTGATACATATTGTTGAATTGTTCTTTGTCAATGTTGTTCATTTGCATGACATTCCTAAAATTATTATTAATCATAAGATTGATGGTGCATTCTAACTTGAAAGCTTGGGAAGATTGTTTATCATTTGTTGAATTTGCTTATAATAGATGCATTCATAGTTCTACTAGATATTCACCTTTTAAGATTGTTTATGGATTTAATCCTCTAACTCCATTATATTTAATGTCTTTGGCTTTAAAAGAGATTGTAAGCATAGATGGAAAGAAAAAGGCAGATTTAGTGAAATCCATATATAAAAAAGCTAGAACTCAAATTGAGAAGAAGGATGAGCAAGATGCATGCCAGAAGAACTAAGGAAGATGTTTGATGCAATTTGAACCTAGAGATTGGGTGTAAGTGCATCTTTGTAAAGAATAATTTCCTAATAAAAGAAAATTCAAATCGGATGCAAGAGGTGATGGTCATTTCCAAGTCTTAGAAAAGATTAATGATAATGCCTACAAAATTGACTTACTTAATGATTATGGAGTTAGTGTTACTTTTAATGTTGTTGATTTAACTCCTTTTAATGATGTATACTATCATTCGAGGTTGAATGGTTTCAAGGATAGGAGGAATAACATAAGCACTAATGCTAAATCGGATGGTTTCCTACCTTAAGGCAATGACCAATTGCAAGGAACATGGCTAAACAATTAAAAATAAAAATTCAAACCTATTCTCAAGCCTTACTTTCTAAGCTAAACTCGCATGATGAGGGGAACATGAGTCGTTTAGATAATTTGATGGAAAATAAAATAAATAAGTTGCAACATATGTATTTGACCCAAGTAGATGATTATATTGGAGCTAATTGAACTTGTACAAGGTTTGATGGATTAGGTTTGATACTAAATTACAATCAAATGCTACAATCGAAGAAGCTTCCTTTGACTTGGGTTGGGCTATTGAATACTTGGACCTAATAAATTAGCCTTAAAACTTTGATTGCTTGTCTAACAAGAAGCTTCCTTTCAAACAATAAAAGGTTAAACGAAAATTTAGGTTACTTCATGTGCAAGACGCTTCTTATATCATATTTTGGAAGCATATATATTTCTAATTAGGATAAAAGTTTCATTTTCTTCTTTTAGTTTTCCTAGTTTATTTTTCTTTTAATTTAGGAGTTGATGTTAGGGAAGGAATAACCAAACCATACACTATAAATATACCCTTCTCGGTGCTTTGTATTCATCAATAATTCAGTTATCAATAAAAATACATTTTCTTTTATGTTCAAGTTAGCTTTGCTTTTCCTATTCATATGTTATTGTTGATTTATTTATCAAGTTTTAAACTTGGTTTTCAAAATCAATTCTCATATTCATTATGTCTTTGAAACCTTTTGTCAATTGGGCTCAGGTAATTAGTCCTAAGTTAAATTGAAAAATGTATTTGAAGGGTATTTTGACAAATCAATTTTAACTTACTTGAGTTAAGCAAGGGTAAAGTGCATTGATCAATACTTTAAGCAAAAGATCTTTGAATTCCACCTTATAACCTATTGGAGTTTAAATATTATTAAATATATTCATAGAAAAAGTAAATCAAATTACATCATATAATAATGGTAAATTAGACGAAATTAGATAATGTAAATAGTGATAAGATTGTTCAATTTATCCAACCCTAATTGATGGAAGTCAATTTTTATAATTAGAGAAATATTCTTAATAAAAATTAATTATGTCCTTTAGGTTAGATTTGATTGGATGTATTGGAATGTAATGTAATCAATTACATAATATAATCAAAGATGTGAAGTACTGTAATTATCATTCTATTAAAATATATTATTTTAAATTATATAAAAATTAAATTTAATATACTCAATAAATTATTTTAAATTATATAAAAATTATTTAAATTTTAAATTTTTAAATAAAAGTTGATGTTGAATCTTAGATTTCAATTTAAATATTTTAAATTTTAATTTTAATTTGATACTTAGTTCATCGAATATAATATTTAGATAATTATCTCAAATTTTGATATTTTAATATTTATTTTATATATTTGATGCTATGAATTTTATGTTTCAATTACTATAATTTAATTTTAATGTTATAAAATTTTTATTTTTATGATTCTATTAATAATCAAATAATTATTTGTTAATAAATGAGTTTAATGTAGTTGCAATGAAGAAATATAATGGTGAATGTATAAAAATTAGTATGTAATCAATAATACATTAATTTAGGTATATTTGATTATTTAAGTATTCATAAATACATTAATTATCTAAACAATATAATCAAGGACGTAATGTAATCATCATTACATTAAGTCTTAATTCATCCAACCAAACATGACCTTAGTCATGTTTGGTTGGGTATATTGAGACATAATGTAATCAATTATGTAATCTAATAAAAAATGTAATGTAATGTAATATAATCATCATTTCATTATAATGTTTGGATGATAATTATAAATGAAATGTAATGTAATCAATATATTGTTTTAAATTATATAAAAATTATTTAAATTTTAAATTTTTTTAAACTAAAAGTTGATGTTCAATTTTGGGTTTCAATTTCAATATTTCAAATTTTGATTTTCATTTTGATACTTGGTTTATCGATTATGATATCTGGATCATTATCTCAAATTTTGATATTTTAATATTTATCTTATATTTTGATACTCAATTATGAAATTCATATTTCAATTAATATGATTTAATTTTAATGTTATATAATTTTATTTTATAATTCTATTAGTAATCAATTAATTATTTGTTAATAAAATGAGTTTAATGTAATTATAATGAAGAAATATAATGATGAATACATAAAAATTGATGTGTAATCAACAATTCATTAGTTTATACATATTTGATTATATACGTATTTATGAATACATTACATCAAAAAAAAATTTAATCATTCAAATGATGTAATCAATGATGTAATATAATCATCACTACATTGCATTCTTTAATACATCCAACTAAAGGTTACCTTATAGTTTTTATTATTACATTTTAAAAATATCAGAAAAATAAAATTAATAACATTAAAGAAAATAACAAGGAATAATTTTAATTCTCATAAAATTATTTTAATTAGCCATTGAAATTAATTATAAGATTTTATGATTTATTTAATATTATAGTAAAAGAATGACTAAACAATATAAATATTGTTTGATTAGAAAATTGTTGATATATAATAACTTTATTAAATTAATTTTTCGGTAAAAAAACAAAATGCTAAATTAGAAATCAAGTCCAATATTAGAATCAATAATTCTCTTAATTAACTCATTATGATTTTTTAGTTTAGATTTTATTTTAAATATATATATATATATTAATCCAAAAAGTATAATGGTTATTTCCAATATTTTCAATAATATTTTTTAAGTACTGATCCTACATTAACACCTAAGGGTGCAAACATTCGGCTAATAATTGAGTTGAGTTCAAGTCAAGTTTTTCAAAATTTTTAATATATTGCGAGCTTAAATGAGCTTAATCTAGCCTTAAATAAGCCTAATAAATATATATTATAATATAAATTATTTATTTTTTTATTTAAAAAATAAAAAAAGATTAATAAAAGTGTTATATTTCATAAATATTTATGTTTTACATCAATAATTAAATTAAAAAAATATTTTTATACATTTATATGATTATAGAGTAATAAATTATATATCTAAAATTAAATTTTTATACATAAATTAACGAGTTAGCTCACGAGCTTATTATCAAGTTAGCTCATGAGCTTAAATAAGTCGAGTATTGTCTAACTTGAGCTTGACTCTTTTATTAAACGAGTTTGAATGGATTTTTATCAAATTGAGTTCAGAGTAGCTCATGAACGACTTGGCTCATTTGCACCTCTATTAACACCTATATATATATATATATATATATATATATATATATATATATATATATATATTTGTTCATAAATAATTATAATACCCCATATTTTATAAGATAAAATAACATAATATATATTAAGATTATATGTGTATATGAGAATTTAGATAAAATATGGTATATGTATATATATATAATTAATTAATTCATATAAATTATTTATGAATTTATAAATATTAGTATTATTTATATAATTTGGTGTTTAATAAAAAATTATTTGAATTAAATTGTTTTACGATTGAGTTAATAGTATTAGATTTAAATTGGTCCAATTATAATAAAAAATAATATTTCATATATATAAATAAATAATAAATATATATATTAACAAATATTTAATTAAATAATTAATTAATAAATAACTTAATATATATATACACACACGCACTCTAGAAAAGGCAACATGCAAACTGCACAAACAATGAACAAATTTGATGAAAAGCAAATCAAAAGAAAAAAAAAAGACGCAATAGAGATTTTGTATAGGTAAGCTGATTAAATTTAATTATATATTATTGAATATTTTAAGTTATTATTCTTGATTAAGGATTTGAATATTGATGTTAATGAATTGATATTAATTTTGAGAAATGATCTAATTATACATATATCATGTGTAAATTAGGTGTTTATTGATTTTAAAGAAATTATTTAATGGATTTATCATGAGAATAAAATGAATATAGTATCAATATATATCTTGAGAATATGAAATAAGTATTAGATTATTAAGATAAATTATTTCAATTAATTGTTTGATATTAGAATTAGAGCAGATTTTATGATGAATTTGTAAAATTTATAATGTGAGTTTCATAAATAATTTTATAGTGAATTTTTGATATGTTATGGGGTTATGAGTTTAGTTTTTATATTAAAAATTTAAGCATGATTCAACGATTGGATCTTAATTTTTAAAAATTATTTATGATAGATTACATTATGGCCATTTAAGTAATTTAAGTTGGAATCTTTGTTATATGATTATAAATGAATGCAGTGTTTGGTGGGACTTAAGTAACTACTATTGGTGTTAATTTAGAATTTTTATGTAAACTTTGTAGCTATCAAAATATTTGCAGTGAATTATATAAAATGGGTGAACCAGTCTACATGGATTACAAACATGAACAAATTAATTATAATTTTATTTTCAAAATATATGATGTTCCATGTAATAAATTTTAGTAATATGTATTTAATTTTATGATTTAGACATAATAAATGAATTATTTTCATTTTATTAAAAATCATTTTGATGACTTTTTAGATTAAATGATGTTAAGTATTAGTTGAAATTTAGTTAAGTAAAATTGTATTTCATATGAAGAAGTATTATTAAATAGTCATGAATAAATATGTTATTATAAATGTTTGTAAAGAATTGTATTATACATGATTGTAGGTGTTGGTTTGAGAGCTGTTGAATGAATGCTTTATTGGTATTCACGTTTGCATACTAATGAGGGATTATATGTGTGAATTTATATTATAATTAAATGTGATGATATTTAACTATATTTTTATTTATATGATGTGGGATTAGAAGTCAAGAAATAATTGTTTAATCTATTTATCTCATGTGTATTCTATGATGACTTGTATTTATTAAGTACATCATATGTTAAATGTAATGATTGTGTTTGTTATATGTATTAAAATATTTTATTAAATTTATTATTTGATATTTATGGTATGATGGGGATAAACTATGAATAAAATGTATACCTTATAAAATATTTGGATGGTACAAGATTACAAGATTATATGATTATAAAAGATCATATGTGTTAGGATAATAACCTTAACAAGAAAGAATCCAAGGAAAAAGAGAAGGGAGGGGAGAGAGTAAGAATGTTGATAGAAAATTGGCTTTATATATTCATAACCCCTTGATACAATATAGTGTTGATATATATATTAGTCACAATGATATTCCTTTATACTTTTTCCATATAACAACCATGATTATAAAAGGACACTACCAGTATTTTACTATGATAGATTGCCTATACTATCAATTTGTCTTATTCACCATAACTATCTTTATAATTTATACCTCTTATATATGATAATACTTCCCCCTCGAGTTAATTCTTATCCCCAAGAATGATATAAGTCATGAAATTAGGATCAAATGACATTAGAATCTTTCCAAGTGGCATCTATTGATGATGAAAACTTCCATTGAATGAGCCATTATCGAATATGGTTGCCTCCTTGAAAGAATGTGTGTGTCACGCCCAGCCCATACCTGGAGTAACATGCTCCCATAGTATACACAATGACCTCCTGAATGGAAACCACAACATATACTACAAGGGATACATAATGTATATATAAATGTCGTATGGGGACCTCACGTGTAATGGTGGTGCTAAATTCACAGCGTACTAATATAGAATCCGGATGTGTTAACATACATTCAATTGAATGAACATGCTATATATATATACGGATTCATCACTACATAAAGGGTTCTGGATAATTACAATATCCCCAACAAAAGTACCACCAAAATACAAATATCTACTGCCTCTATGATTTGTACAGGCTACAATAACAAGCTAAACAAAAATGGAGCATGTGCGGCTATCCCAAGATCACCTCGAGAATCGGATTGCTATCAAAACCAACTCTCTCTCTCTCTGCTGACACAAGCAATCACTTCTCAGGACCCTCAATTGTAGGCTCAGAACCTACGTCTATCAATTGATTAATGTTGAGTCGAAGGCTCAGTGGTGCTAATATCACATAATAATAACATATAAACAACACACAGTCAAACCACATGTCAATCAGGCACATACACACAAAGATGCAATGGCATGCCAAATGTTCTCTCTTTTTATCTCCTTCGTTCCTTTCCATACTCACACACTCCTGTGTTTTCCCATCATTGTGCACAATGCTCTACCATGCTGGGTCCCTGTATGTACCGGTACTCAACTCCCGAAGGAGGGTATTCACTATCCGGGTCTTTAAACCCCTTATCTTTTAAACTGTATGTCTCGAGACTCAACTCCCGTAGGAGGGAACTGTAATATATACGATTCCATTATGGAACCCTGTAATATATGACCCAGCATGTCTTTTTCCTATCCTCTCTCACTCTCTTTCTTTTATCCAGGCTCCCTCGTTTCATGTAGATGCATCAATGCCAAGTTATCACATAATATAACAAACAAGGGATGCCTTTTTAAGCAATCATCAAGCTTATATCATAAACACATAATCAACATATGGGAATTGATCCCCAAGCCTTAGTTTCTTAGCCATACTTGGCCTAGAAGCGAGAGAAAAAGCAAATAAAGTAGCTAACACAAACTAGCACTAACTATCACAAACCTGGGATAAGCTCCTTTTAGACCGTAGTCCGTAGACCAATCACTAAACTCGTTGCTACAAGTTTTCACGCCATAAAAATAGCAAAGGAAGCTAACTTCTACTGTTATATTAAGTATGGAAGGGTTTAGAAGAGTTTAGAAGGGTTTTGAATAGGAAAAGTCAAAGAAAAGTCCAAGTTTATCCTTTTAAAAAGTCACTTTTAAGTCGCGTACAGCCGTACCAAATTTCCTACGCCCGTATCAAACTAAAAGTCCTGATGTCCTGATTTTCCTGTGAGCAATGGTATGCCCGTACCCCTCTCGGTACGCCCGTACCACCTCAAACTTCCTGACAAACCAATTTTCCTGCGAGCAATGGTACGGCTGTATAAGTGATTGGTTTGCCCGTATCATCTCCAAGAACTCCAAACCCCTCATCTCTCCAGCTTGGTACATCCGTATGGATATCCGTACACCCGTACCGCTTCCTAAAAATCAGGACATCCCCCATTTGGACCTTTACTCTCCCGGCACCTGCTAAAAACACTCCAAACCCAACCTAAACATAACTAAATAGTTGTCCCCCATCCAACCGAGAAGTCACGCTTCCCAATAAGGTGATAGCATCATAAACAACACCACCATCAATATCACACATCCATATATACATACATGCATGCATGCATACATATATACTATCAAAACCAAGAATACATCACAAACAACACAACATTACATAGCAAAACACATACTCATACAGACCTCTATACGTATACCAGACATGTCACTCACTTGGATGTGACAGTGTGAGTATTGAGGACCTTCTTAGGAGTGATGTCAAAGGCTTCCTTATAAAAGGGAGGAATCTTATGAAGAGGAATTGAATTATCACCAATTTTCTTTTTAAGCAAGGCAACATGAAAGATCAAATAGATTTTTGAATTGAGGGGGGGGGGACTTATATGTAACTGGCCCGGTTTGATTCAAAATATTATAAGATTCATAGCATTTAATAGCCATCTTGATAGACCTATGAAGTGCTAATGAGGATTGACAATAAGGTTACAACTTGAGATACACCTAGTCACTTTCGTTGAAGGTCCATTCAAAATGATATTGATCTACATATTACTTCATTTAATTCTTAAACTATGCTAATTTCTCCTTGAGGTAATCTGTTAAGGCCTACCTATTACTAATAAATTGATGGATAACTTCAACCAATGAAGTATCACCTACCATAAGAGGTAGGTAAGGATTAAAACTATACAATGCTTCAAATAGAGTCATTTTAAGGGCACTATGAAACATATTATTATACCAAAATTTGATCAAACTCAACTAATTAGACCATAAATTGGGTTGATAAAATGTCATGCAGTGTAAGTATGATTTCAAATAATGGTTGAGTCTTTCTGTTTAACCATTAGTCCAAGGATGATAAGTCAAATTGAAGTGAAGGGTGATGCCCAACTTTTGTATTAACTTCTTCTAAAATAGGCTGGTGAAAGATTCTCTCTATCCAAAACAATGATATGTGGCATGTCATAAAACTTGAAGACAATATTGAGAAAACCTCAGCCACTGTTCTCGTAATAAATGAGTGTGTAAGCACTAAAAAATGACCCATTTTCATGAAACAATCCACCATCACTAATATTATATTAAACTTTTTTTAGTAGAGAAGTCCTTCAATGAAATTGATAGATATTTCCATCCAAGCACCTTCAGGTACTTGTAAAGGCTTTAACAACCTAGGGTATGGACAAGATTCAGATTTGCACATGTAGTATACATCACAATGTACAATCCATTCAGTAATTACTTGTTGTAATCCAAGCTAATTAAAGGATCTTTGAAGCATGGCAGTGTGCCTTGAATTCCTAAATGGCCTTCCTAAGCTAATTCATAGAAAGAAGTAATAAGTCAAGTACGTAAGTTGCTTTGTTCCCCCACATAAATTCTACCATTATATCAAAGTATCTCCAACGCTAGAGAGAAATTGGGAATAAATTAGGGAGATATTAACAATTGTTGGGTGAGAGCTGCCCTTACATCATATTAGTAGGAATTAATTACCTCTTATAACCATTGTGGCACAACTTAAGAAATGATAAGTTGATGATAAGAAGTAAAATGCTAATGCTATTGGGATAAAGCATCCATTATATGATTCTTTATTCCCTTTTTATAATGAATTGTATAGTCGAGCCCCAATAACTTGTAATCCCTTTTTATTGAAGATAGGTGAGTAATCTTTGTTTCAATAAATATTTAATGCTATGATAATTAGTTTTGATTATAAAGAGCCTAACTTCTAGATGATGATGCCATTTAGAGTGGCAAAAAGAATGACTAGCAATTCCCACTTGTACGTTGAGAGTGATTGGTTTTGAGGACTTAATGGTTATGACATGTATGGGAGAGGATGGTCAGCCTGCATCAGTACTGCTCTAATGCCCTTGCTACTAACATCACACTTAATAACAAATGGTTGACTGAAATTAGGAAGAGCTAGTATTGATGTTATGGATAAGATCTACTTCAACTTTTAAAATGCAATTTGGGCATTGGAAGTAGTCTTTTTTAAGCAGCTTACTCAATGGTTTAGCCAAACTTCCATAACCTGCTATAAACCTATGACAATACCTAGATAGACCCAGGAATCCTCAATGGTCCTTCAATGTAATGGCTGTAGGCCAATTCACCATGGCTGAGATTCTATTTAGATTAATAGAAACTCCTTCTGTTGAGATGACATGGCCTAAGTATGTGAGTTAATGACATCCAAACTCATATTGGATAATTTTACAAACAACTTATGTTATTAAAGTGTTTGAAAAACTAATTTAAGATGGCAACTTTGCTCTTTTATAGTCTTACTGAACACTAATATTTCATAAAAAAATACCAATACAAATTTTCAAAGATAAGGGACAAAAATAAAATTCACTAAGGCTTGGAAAGTGGCTGGTGCATTAATGAGGCCGAATGGCACCATAAGGAACTCATAATGGCGGCCAATATGTATGTGAAAAGCGGGCTTATGAATATCCCCCACTATCACTATGATTTTAGTGATAATATAATTTTAGATCAAGTTTAAAAAAAACTTGGGTATCGTTCAACTCATCCAATAAGTCTTCAATAAGAGGTTGAGAAATTTATTTTTGATTATCAACTCATTCAAATTTTGATAGTTGACATAAAATCTTTAGGTACTATCTTTCTTCTTAACTAGTAATCTTTTACTAGTAATCTACCTTTAGGTACTAACATTTTTGTAATCTACCTTTTGATTTCAATCTTTTGCTAGAAGGAATATTAGAATGGTTTGATGCTAATGGTATTAAATGGTTATAAGCCCTCTAGGGTGGTAAGGAAGAAGGAGGGTGAAATATGGTTGAGTATTGGTGTATAAGGTATTAGAGGTAAAGGTGAATGTGAGTTGGGTAATTAATGATTATTTGGTAGGAACTCAAGGTTAAATAAAAAGTTCAGAAGTAATACCTTGCCAACTTTTATTTACTAATTTTATCAAGCCCTTAGTAAATAACACTTCGTAAAGACACTTGCTCCACCATGCCCTTTAACTCTAACATCTTCCCTTCTATTTTATATGAGGTGTGTATTTGTAGTAGGATGGCTTTGATTTGATGGTTTTAGGGAATGACTCAAAGAACTAGTTGTTGATCTTGACTTTTCACCATCGTGTAATTTCGGGCTTCTGTTGATTCGGCTCGATTTTAGTCCCCGTATCGACCCCGATTATTGCATATAAGCCTCTGTAGGCTTCCCTTGGGTATTTTGGTATACAGAATACATCAGAGTTGGTGGGGCCCACCACGACGCCTGGAAGGGCCCATCACCCTCATTTCTCCGTTTTGAGTATTCTATACATGCAGAACACCCTTCACTGTTGCTTACACAAGGCAAACCACTTGAAATGCAAAATATTATATTTTTAGCCCTACGCATTATTCATCATGAATAGTGCATAGGTGGGACCCACCAAAGGTACTATTAGGCCCCGCTACCCATTTTGCTCATTTTAAGTGTCATGTACACACAGAACATATTTTCATTGATGCCTATGCAAGGCACGATGTATGGCAGGCTAAATGCCACATTTTGGCCAAATGGCACTATAGGCCAAAAAACGGGCCCATTAAAGGAACTCATCGTTCGGGGCCAAAATTGGCAAAATTCAAAACTGCAAAGTGACTTTGAATGTCGATTGCATCTCAGTTGACATGTGACATGCATTACATTTCACCCATACGAGGTGAAATACATGAATTGGGTGTATAGCACTATGCGCGTAACATATAGCAAAATAAGGCTGGTCGGGGTGCCCACTTCGGGCACGTATTGCGACTTGTTCCGGTATCGGAATGGCTTCATTCAAGCTTCCATTCTCAAGAGTAAGTTACAGACATGAATTTCACATAGTCATTTTCCATTTAGGCACAACGTTTACCCCTCGTTTGGTTCGTCCAAAATGGCTGCTCACACAGATTTCTAGGACAGCCTGCACAGGCTATCCCCGGTGCCAACTTCGGGCACGTATTGCGACTTGTTCTAGTATCAAAATGGCTTGATTATAGCTTCCATTCCTAAGAGTAAGTTGCAGACATGAATTTCACATATTCATTTGCCATTTGGGCACAACGTTTGCCCCTCGTTTGGTCCGTCCAAAATGGCTGCTCATACAGATTTCTGGGATAGCCTGCACAGGCTATCCCAGGTGCCAACTTCAGGCGCGTATTGCGACTTGTTCCGGTACCGGAATGGCTTGATTCCAGCTTCCATTCTCAAAAGTAAGTTGCTGACATGAATTTTGCATATTCATTTGCCATTTGGGCATAATGTTTGCCCCTCGTTTGGTCCGTCCAAAATGGCTGCTCACACAGATTTCTGGGACAACCTACACAGGCTATCCCAGGTGCCCACTTCGAGCACGTATTCCGACTTGTTCCAATATCGGAATGGCTTGATTCAAGCTTCCATTCCTAAGACCAAGTTGCTGACATGAATTTTGCATATTCATTTGCCATTTGGGCACGTGTTTTGCCCTCCGTTTGGCTCGTGCAAAATAGCTTTCTGCCGTGGTTTTTCCCACATTGGAAAAAAATGGGATTTTGTCCCACATTGCCAATCTCATGGCTTGCACCCCTCCTAAGGCTAATATAAATACAAGGCTAAGCCTTCCTCTTCCAACACATAAAAAATATCATAAAAATGATACATAAGATATCATACATATGATAAAAATTTTA
>CANYBF012203773.1:0-12432 GCA_948192965.1 Dalechampia spathulata
AAAAATTAATTTTAAGGCTAAAATTAATTATGTAAAAAAATGCTTTATGACTATTCCAGGATACTTGAGCTATTGTGAAGCTCAAATACCACTGGATACGTCAAAATATGGTGAAAATACGGCCCAAAAATACATTTTTCTGGAAAAATGCGAGGGATGTGCGCCGCGCATCAGGTGATGTTCGCCACACATTGATTGTGTATGGCGCACATCCCATGATGTGTGGTGCACATCAGAGGCTAATCAACACGAAAATTAAATCTGTCAGTACAGAAATAAACTACAGATAAAAATATACAACTTTAATGAAGACAGTACCTCATTTTGAGCACGAATCAGCCTCCGGTTCATCAAACCAAACAATTAATTAAGCAATTAATTAATATAAATGATTTTAAAGCCAAAATCAAGTAGATTTGGACAATATTTGATAGATCCAGAACCCCAATTGCATGGAAAATCTACTGAAGTCGCTGGAAAAATCAAATCGGAAAGCAGTTCGGGCGAAAACTGGGTTTTTCTGTGAAAACTGAGACCTATGTGCGCTGCACATAGGCCAATGTGCACCACACATTGACTGTGTGTGGCACACATGGGCATATGTGTGGCATACATGGGCATATGTGTGGCACACATGGCAGAGAAAATAAAAGGAAAACCAAAAATTTTTCAGTAGAAACCCTAGATCCAACCCCGATCTAAATAGATCGGACTTGAAAATGGGTTTTGCTTCGTCGATTTGCATCCAAATCAAGAAAATTAATTTTTATGCTAAAATTATTTAAAATCCAGCTAGATTTAGGGCATATCCAAGACATTCAAGGCATGGAAAAGCCTTGAATGGCCTTGGATTGGCCAGATCGGACAAAAAACTGAGTGAAAATGGGAGAAAAATAGCATTTTCTGGAAAATTTTAGGGTGATGTGCGTAGCACATTACCCCATGTTCACCACACATAGGCTGTGTGTGGCGTACATGAGGTGATGTGCACAGTACATCCCTCAGTAAATAGTAACAGAAAGGAAGAAAAATGAGAAAAATGAAGAAATTACCTTATTCCGGCTGGATTTTCTTCTGGATCTTGCTTCCTTCCTTGCTTAGGGAGCCTAACTAAGGTTAATTAGTCTCGAGATTCTAGCAATTTAATTAATTAGGGGCCTAATTAATTAAGTGAAAATTTTGGCAGAGGTTTGGCTGCTCTTTTGAGCAAATTTTGGATCACTTTTACAGACCCCAAGCTCTATATTTATAGAGCAAAAATCGGGCGTGGTAATTTTGTAATTTTTGCCCGAATTTGAAAATTTTCAAAGGCAATGTGCGTCACACATTGCCAATGTGCTGCGCACATCACCTTTTGACCCATCACATGGGGCCCACTACGATCATTTTCGGGATGCGGCCTGAAGCCTATAAGCATTATTCAACGTAAGGAACAACTTTGTAGAAGAAATTTTTTCCAAATTCGGTCCCGAGAAGGCTCCCGACCAAACATCTTTTCTATGCGGTTACTATACAACGTGCGTAGCACATAGTGCCATGCGGTACGCACATCGCGATGTACTCCACTCAATACGAGCTGAACAGGATGTGAGCCGTATGTCAAACAAGAATTATTCGACGTTCTGAGAAACTTTGCAGTTATAAGTTTTCTCAAATTTGGCCTCGAACATCGAGTTTCGGCTAATGGGCCCATTTTAGGGTTTGTGACCCTATTTCGGCCCAAAATAGCATTCGGCGTGCCAGAAGGTTGTTTCTTGCGTAGGTATTAGCGGAAATGTGTTCTACGCGTCAAGAACACTCAGATTGGTGAATTCAGGCGGTGGGCCGTTTTGGGTACTATTCACGATAAATAGTACCCTTATGGGCCCCACAACATAAAAGGGCCTGGAAAGTGGCAAATAGCATTCCAAGTGTTTTGCCTTAAGTAATGCAGCAGCAGAATGTATTTTGTAAGTACAGAATGCACAAAATAGGCTAATTGGGGAAAGCGGGCCCCGCCTGTGTACTATTCATAATGAATAGAGACCTAGGTTCAAAATGCAATATTTTGTATTCTGTGTATCCTACCATGCGTATTCAGGTGTGAAATGTATTCTGTAAGTACAGAATACACAGAATAGACTAGTAGAAGCTGCAGGCCCCACTAATGTCCTAAGTAGGCCCCACAACGTAATGGGCCCAGAAGATGGCATTTGCGATGCCAAGCGCTGTGCCTTGCATAAGGCAACTGGAAAATGTATTTTGTAAATACAGAATACATAGAATAAGTTAAACAGGGTAGTGGGCCTCGCTATTGCTAGGTGGGCCCCACAGCGTAGTGGGCCCAGAAGGTGGCATTTGCAATATCAAGCGCTGTGCCTTGCGTAAGGCAATCGGAAATTGTATTCTGTAAGTACAGAATACACCGAATAGGTTATTGGGGGCTACGGACCCCGCTTCTGTTTAGTGGGCCCCACCTGTGTACTATTCATGATGAATAGTACCCAGGGCCAAAAATGCAATGTTTTGCATTTCAAGTGATTTGCCTTACGTAAGCAATAGGGAAGGGTGTTCTATACATACAGAACACTCAGAATAAGTGGTGATTCCCGCCAGGCGCCATGGTGGGCCCCCACCAGTTTCGAAGTGTTCTGTGTACCAGAATACACAGAGGGAGACATAAAAGCCTATGTGTATAATCAGGGTCGATATCGAGGACTAAAACCAAGTTGAATCAATCAGAAACCCGAAATTACACGAGTGTGAAACGTCAGGGTCAACAATTGTTACGCAAAAAAATTGTATGTAATAAAGAAAGACAGTTTTTATGTTTGAAAATAGTATTACTTATGGCTAAGTTTATGAACATGCATTCCATTTGCATTAATGAGATTAAAACATTTACATTAAATATGTTAAAATTGATATAGAAGTTTCTAATATGCATCAGACTTAACCTCTATCATTGACCATTCTTGTGTGAGATTTTCTAATCAATTATTTTGATGCCCTCCTTTTGCTTTAAAGAGCTGTAACTTTTGCATGAGTCATCTAAGCGGATTTTTAACGTATCAAGCAATCATTTTTCCCTTTTGTCTTAATTTTTGCATGAAACACCTATGTAGGTTTTCAACTCATTAGAGTTTTATTTTTATTTTGCTCTTCTTTTTTCCCTTTGCTCTAAATAAAATACCTCTTTAATCAGTCAAGGTTGACAGGTTTGGAGAATTTATTACCCTTCAAGTCTAAGATATGGACAACATTTTTAGGCAAAATCTTCTTAACCAAGAATGGGCCCTTCTAGTTAGGTCTAAACTTTTCATGTGGATCTCGGATATCCAATCTGAATTACTTCAGAACTAGATCACCTTCCCGTATAGCAATAAAATTAACCTTCTTATTGAACACATAAATTATACGCAGTCTATTTCTGTGGTAAGCTAGAAAACTCTTGGTATAAGATCTTTTTGTACAAAGCAAACCCATTCATGTGGGATATGCATGCACTAGCGTACATTATCTGCATGATTATTTCAATCTCCTTCCCTGATATGCACCAAAGTTACAGACCATAAATCATTCTTTCATAGAGAACACCCTAATTGCAAGTAAAGTTAGCTAGTAGCCTCTATAAAGCTAGCTTATTAATCTTGTTGGCTTTCTCCAGATAAGCACCAGTTCTCAGAAATTTTTAATATTATGATAACGATAGGAAATATCTAGGAAATGATGATAAGATGATAGTAGATTAAGTCGAATGCAAAAAATAAGTTTGAACGTGTAAAATTGGATCGAGTGATAAATTACACGTATATCAAGGTAAAAATATTTACGTATTCATGGAAATGCATGCAATTGAGGAATTAAGATAAATTATGATTATGTTTGGAGTATACATAATTTATAAATTAAGTATGATTAAGGATTATATAAATGAATTATACGAGTGAAAAATGTATGTATAATATATATACGTATAGAAATTGAAAATCTTGATGCGGAAGGCAACATGTATGATTTATAGTGGTTCGGCCAAACTCTTGCCCATGTCCACTTTCTCCTAAGTCTCAACTTAGGGTTCTACTAATAATCCAATCAATTTACTCAATGGATTCCCAAATGAATCCAATACCCCAGTGTTTTCAAGGCTTACACTCTAACCTTTACAATTTCAATTCTCACAATCACTCAAATACAATGTAATCCTTAAGGATTAATCATACACCAATCCCACAATTATAAAAACCTAATATATAGGTTGTGGGAGTACAACAATGAGAGCTAAATACATAAAAAAAAATGTAAACTTACTTGAAATAGATGATCAAGGCTAAAAAATAGATGCTCTACAAGTTTTAGCTCATTAGAAATCAAAGTATTGAAAGTTTATAACAAAAACTAACCGTTTCAATGACTTAAAAGTCTATTTTATAAGTCGCGTACGATCGTACTATTTTCGTATGCCCATATGGATTCAAAACTATCCATTAGAAAAAGAGAGGAAAATGTGGTATGGCCGTACCATCACTTAGTACCCCTGTACCAACCAAAGTTTCTTGACCAACAATTTTCCTACGAGCTCGTGTACAGCCGTACCACCCAATGGTACGCCTGTACCAAACTCAATAACACAGTATTCACTAGGTATGGCCAGCCGTATGGCTGTACCACTCAACTAATAGATTTGGTACGCCCGTACCAACATAAAAATACTATTGAAAATTGCAAATAACTTAAATTGACTTATACATGACTCAAACATCAAAACCTAGGGTCTAACAATCTCCCCCTTTTTTATGTTGGCAATCAATTTAAGTTCAATTTGTAAAAACTCAATTAAATAAAATTTTAACTTTAAACATTTTGGAAATCTCCCCCTTTATTTTGGAATACATGCCATAATGCAATCAACAACCAAATATAAAGAGAAGAGATAAACAATTAAGCAACAATAACAAATAATAAAGAACAATAACAATGATAATCATAACTCAACAAACAATCAAACAACAAATCAAATAAGCTAAATGAACATCATATATATATAATATCCACTAGATACATCAACTGAAAACTGAACTGAAAATAAGCATAAACACATAAAAAATAAAACACAAGCTCCACTAATATAAGTCCTAAAATCATAACATATCTCCCCCTTTGACAATATCAAAACAATCAAATCACTATGGGTCATGAGGAGGAGGTGGACTCGGTGGAGGAATGATAAACAGATCGAGCATCAGACTGATGGAATGAAGAGTGTCTGTAGTAGAGGTCTGAAACTCATAAAAGTTGGCTATGTGTTGATCAAGCCACTAATCAATAGTAGTAGTATGCTGACAAAAATGAGTAAGATGCTAGTCAACACTGTCAAAGCATCGCTCGAGTCTAGCAACAGCAGTGCTAAGTGTGGCAAAGTGCTGACTTAGTAGATCAACAATGGAAGGAGGAGTGGTAGCAGAATCAGCAGGAGTAGCAGCCGGATCAGTGTGCTCAGGAAAAGCATCAGAAGAAGTGGATCCAGCAGAAAAGTGTCTCTGACGCTTGTAGCTAAGAGCCACCTGGCATGAGGCATCATCAGTGGGAGTAGGCTAGTCATGCCACTCTGCAGGGGTGTCGTCTAGCAGAGGAATATGAAGGTGCTAAAGTACCTCTACAACACATCAGCCATAGAGAGAAACTATGTCATTAGAAAGCTCTAATGACTAAAGGTGGGCGAGCCATCGGGAGATATACTCTGAATGAATGATGAACTCGTCATCAGTAGTACGTTCAAGGAGCATGAAATGCTCAATGAATGAAAGATCAAGATTAGGACCAAGGGGTCCTGGAAAGGGGTGAGAGGGAGGAAAAGCATGCAGCTCCTGGCAGATATGGTGAATGAGGGGACCAAAAAGAATAACCCTGCCAGGCTACTTCTGGATGCCAACCTCATGAAAAGAGGCTTGAAGCCAACGCCTTGACTGAATGGGGGTGCCTGTGACCATACAGTATAAGAAAATGAGGTCAAGGCCAGTAATAGTATTGTTAGACTCAGATCTCCTGAAGATGAGATAGAAGATGAGTCTGTGATAGTAGTAGAGATCTGGGGATTTGAGATAGGAGACCTTCTGTCAAGAAGGCTTGAAAGTGGTATTGAGGGCAATATCCCTCCAAAAAGAATTACGATCAAAGATCGCAGATTTGGCATTAGCAATGCCATCAGTAAGAAATCCAAACAGAGCATCAAACTTTAAAACAAAAAGAGAATGATGTATGCGGAAGAAGCGAATGGTACAAGAGAAAGAAGTGGATAGGGAGAAAGTCTGTAGAAACTCTAAAGTGACAGACTGAATAAAATGATTTGGAAGAAATGCAAAATTTGACCAATGAACATTGGCCAAATAACCCATAACATCATCCTTTAGACCAGTCAGTCGGAGTGTATGACGACACATAAAATGAGAGTGAGAAAATACTTTCTCATTAAGGATGGAGGTCCTAACGAAAATACTTTCTCATTTCGGCAGAGTTTTGACACGATTTAAAATAATCAAAAATAAACATGCACAGAAATCAATATAATTTGACACACAGTTTCAAAACACAATCCTAAGCACTAAACTCTAAAGAACCTAGAGCTAAAAAGGCCTAGAATGATTAGAAAATCAAAATATATCAAACACGCAGTTAAAAATCAATAAAACAATAAAAACAAAATATAAAATTAGTTAAAAGAGTGAAAAACCAACTGGAATTGATGAATATGGAAGGATTAAACAAAATGTTAATGGCTGGGAGTGGTATGGAGAAATTTGAGAGGAAATTTGAATGAAAATGAGTTGAAAACTGAAAAATGAGCTTTAAAAATAGTTATTAAGGTCGCGTACGAGAGTACATGTTGGGCATACTGCCGTACGAGCCAAAAATGACTTGAAAATTCATATCATCTATGGATGTATGAGCTATACATATGACCATACGAGGCATAGAGGTTTTAAAATCAGGATCGCATACAGGCGTACGAAACAAACGTACAACCGTACGAGAAAATTAGAAGAAATTCTCGCAGGAACGCGTATGGGTGTACCAAATTTGGTACGGCTGTATGACATTACATACGGTCATACTAAAATAAGTACAGGCCATACCAAAAAGTGTCAGAAAGAGGTAGAAGAGTTGTACGGGTGTACCAAAACACGTATGGCCGTACGAGGACTTAAACAAAAAATTTTTGAAAGGATTTTATGAGTTTTATTGAAATTTTCTAAGTCCACTATCACTCCTATTTCAAAAATGACCCATCTATCATTCCCAATTCATGTTTGATGAAATTTAATCATTCTTCACTTAGGGGTTTTGTGAAAAAATCGGCCAATAGGTGAGTTGTATCAACAAAATCTAATACAACCTTCCCTTTTGCACATTATCATGCAGAAAATGATGTCTAATATCAATGTGTTTAGTTCTAAAATGCTGAATGGGATTGCTAGAAAGATTTATTGCACTAGTGTTATCATATTTAATAGAGGTACAAGAAACATAAACATTATAATCCCTTAATTATTGTTGAATCCAAAGAACTTAAGCACAATAACAACCTATGGATATATACTCAGATTCAGCAGTTGATAAAGATACACAATTTTGCTTCTTATTAAACTAAGAAACCAAACAATTACCTAAAAAGTGACAATTACCTGAGGTACTTTTCCTATCCAACAAGTTTCTAGGAAAATCAGCATCAGAATAAGCAATTAAATCAAATGAATCATTTTTGACATACTATAATCCATAGTTCGTAGTTCTAATCAAGTATTTAAAAATTCTTTTCACAGCACTCAAATGAGATTCCCTAAGAGAAGATTGAAATCTAGCACACATACAAACAACAAATATAATATCTGGCCTAGAAGTAGTTAGATAAAGTAGGCTACCTATCATACCTCTATACTTCTTTTGATCTACTAATTTTCCACTTTCATCTAATGATAATTTTGTAGTCGTGCTCATTGGCATCTTACTGGCTTTAGCATCTTCTAATCCAAACTTTTTAAGCATCTCTTGAGTGTACTTGAATTGGTTAATGAAGATTCCATCTTCGCATTATTTAACTTAAAGTCCTAGGAAATACTTCAACTCTCCTATCATGCTCATTTCAAATTCTCCCTGCATACACTTCGAAAACTCCTTGCATAACTTTTCATTAGTAGCACCAAATATGATATCATCAACATAAATTTGAATAAGAAGAATATTATGCTTGTAATGCTTAATGAAAATTATTGTGTCTGCCTTTCCTTTATCAAAACCATGGTCAATAAGAAAAAAACTTAACCTATCATACCAAGCTCTAGAGGCTTGTTTAAGGCCATATAAAGCTTTGGTAAGTTTAAAAAACATGGTTTGGAAATTCAAAATCTTCAAAACCAGGGGGTTGTGTAACATAAACTTCTTCATTTATAAAACCATTTAGAAAAGCACTTTTGACATCCATTTGAAACAATTTGAAGTTCATGTGAGATGCATATGCCAATAACATCCTAATTGCTTCTAATCTAGCTATAGGGGTAAAAGTCTCATCAAAATCTATACCTTCCTCTTGACAATACCCTTGAGCTACAAGTCTAGCCTTATTCCTAGTGATCACTCTATCTTCATCAAGCTTATTTCTAAAAACCCATCTAGTACCTATAATAGACATATCTTTAGGCTTAGGCACTAGGGTCCATACCTTATTCCTATCAAATTAGTTCAACTCTTCTTGCATAGCTAATACCCAACTATCATCATTTAAGGCATCTTTAATGCTCTTAGGCTCTATTTGAGAAATAAATGTAATGTTATTGTGAATATCCTTAAATTTAGAATGAGTTGTTACCCATTTTGATGTTTCACCTATAATTTACTCTTTGGAATGTCCTTTTGGAAATTGCCACTCCTTTGGAAGATCATGATTGATTTAGGTTACTGCTAAGTGTGGAGGTAGATCATTCACTTTTTCCTTCTCAACATCTTTGGGTATAACTTCTTGTTGAAGTTCTTTCTCATTTCCTTGTTCCAATAGAATACCTACATTCTCATCAACATTGTCCTTTCTTGGACCAAGAGAGTTAGTTTCATCAAAAACAACATGCATTGATTCCTCAACAACCAAAGAACATTTATTAAATACCCTATATGATTTGCTAGAAGTTGCATAACCTAAGAAAATACCTTCATCCTTCTTGGAATCAAATTTCCCAAGGTTATCCTTGGTGTTTAAAATGTAGCATTTGCATCTAAATACTCTAAGGTATGAAATTCTTGGTTTTCTACCATTCCATAGCTCATAAGGAGTTTTATTCAAAGTAAGTCTTAAATAAACTCTATTGGTGACATAACAAGTGGTATTGATCGCTTCAGCCTAAAAGTATGAAGGGAGTTGGCACTCATTAAGCATAGAACGGCCATATCATAAAGAGTTCAATTTTTCCTTTCAACTACCCCATTTTTTGAGGAGTTCTAGGAGATGAAAAGTTATGGTGAATTTCAAGTGATTCATAAAACAATTTAAAACTCTTATTTTGAAATTATTCTCCATGATCACTTCTAATGGAGGAAATATAATAACCCTTTTCATTTTGCATTCTTTTAGTGACATTTTGAAAAGCATCAAAAGCATTATCTTTATGAGCTAGGAATGAAACCTAAGTGAACCTAGAATAATCATCAACAATTGTAAGAGCATAATGCACACCATATAAGCTAGCTATCCTAGTAGGACTGAATAATGCATATGTAATAATTGAAGAGGTTTGATAGAAGTTACCTTATTTTTTGTTTTAAATGAAGATTTTACCTGTTTACCCATTTGACATGCTTCACATACCTTATGCTTAGCAAATTTGATCTTCAGAATTCTTAACATATGTTCATCCTTCCCGAGATTGCCGATGCTCTCAAAACTAGCATGTCCAAGCCTTCTATGCCATAACCATGAATCTTCACTTACAAAAACAAGACACTTTACATTTTGTTAGGAATAGAATCTAAACCAATCATGTAAATGTTTTCTATTCTTTCTCCTTGAAAGACTAGTTTATTATCACTAATCATATGCATATAACAACCCTTAAGATCAAACACAACCTTAAATCCACTATCATACAGTTGACTAATGCTAAGCAAATTATGAATTAATCCATCAACTAACAAGACTTTATTGAGGGAAAAGTTGGAATTTTTACTAATCTTACCAGTTCTAATAACTTTACCTATACCATTGTCTCCAAAGGTTACATCTCCTCCTGAATATGCTTCAAGGTGGGAGAAGAGACTTGTATTCCAAGTCATATGCCTTGAGCATCCACTATCCAAATACCATTTATTTTCATCAATCTTGGATCTCAAGCATACCTGTCAAAACAAATATTTTTACTTCTTCTTAGGTACCCAAATGTATTTGGGTCCTTGGGGGTTAGAAGCATCTACATTATCACTCCAATGCATTTTTCTAATGAAACATCTATTAGTAGCATGCCCTTTCCTATTAAAATAATGGCATACAACATTCCTAAACCTAGAATGATTATGCATATTTTTCCTTTTAGATGCATGAGAATGATTGTGATTGTGTGAACAAGAGCATGAACAATGATACACCTTATTAGTATTCCTATATGCTTTATGAGTCTTAGGATGAATATGTTTCTTTTTCAAATCATTTAAAGTTTGTTTTAAGGTAGAGGCTTTGATAAAAACTGTTCCCTTAAAGGTGTAGGAGGAGTTTTAATTGAATCCAAAATCCTCTTTATTACCGCTAAGTTTTTGGTGTTTCAAAATAGTATATATTTTAACCTCACCTTGTTTAAATCTAGATAAATTGTCTTTCAATAAATCCTTTTCTTTTGAAAGCTTATCATTTTCATCTTTTAAAACCTTATTTTCCTTTTCAAGACTCTCAAGTTTTGTTTTACACGAATCAAATTCATTTTGTAAAACATTTTTATCCTCAATAGTGCATGCATGCTTATTCTTAAGTGATTTATGTTTTTTAATCAAAAGATCATACTGTTCCAATAATGCTTCTAATGTACTACAATCATCATCATCATTAAGCTCATCATTACTATAATAGGATTAAGATGATGTAGTTACCTCATTCTTTTCCTCATCATTTAAAAGTGCCATGAAGCATAGATTGGTTGCTCCTTCATTATCAGACATCTCCTCATTTGAATTGGTGTCATCATCCCATGTAGCTTTTAATACCTTCTTTTTGAAAGGCTTTGATAGTTTTGTTAAGGAGAGGACATTCATTCCTCATGTATCCCGGTTTGTTGTATTCAAAACAAATAGTTTGATTCCTCCTGAGATTATCTCTTCAATTGAAGTCTCTTCGATTGAAGTCCCTTCTTGGCTCAAATGGCTTCTTGCCATCCCTTTCATTCTTCTTCTTCTTCATAAGGAAGTTCTTGACACGTTTGGAGAGAAGAGCCATTTCATCTTTGAGATCCCCTTCACTTATAGAAGAGAAATCTTCCTCTTTTATAGCTTTGAGTGCAATCCCTCTTCTCTTGTCTTCCTCTACCCCTTGCCTAAGGGTAATCTCGTATGTAAGAAGCTTCCCAAGAAGCACATTAGTAGATACCACAGCCAAATTATTTGCCTCTTTGATTGATGTCATCCGAGCCTCCCAATCCTTCTTTGGTAACACTCGTAATATTTTGTTGTTGATATCTTCTTTTTGATACATCTTGCCAAGCTTCATCAATTCATTCGTGATCACCATGAGTCGATTGTACATTTCAGAAATTGATTCATTTGCCTTCATCTTGAATAATTCATATTCATATATCAATAATTAAATCTTCTTGTTACGTACTTGATTAATTCCATCATGGTGAGTCTCTAAGCTAATCCACACTTTCCTTGCTGTAACACAATGGGATACTCTACCAAATTCTTCACGACTTATGGCAAAATAGAGTAGGTTCATTGCCTTTTTATTTTAGAAGTTTGCATTCAACTCTTCAGCTGTCCAATCATCTCTATCTTTAAGGGATACAATGCCATCAACTATGATTGTGGGAGGTGAGTACTCTTTCATCATCAAGTCATACAATTCAATTTTGCTGCTATCCAAGAACACTTTCATTCGATGCTTCCAATATGGATAATCCGTTCCATCGAAGTATGGGGTTCTTGTATATGATTGACTCTCAATGGTTGCCATAGGATCTTTAGCTCAAGAATTTTACTTCTTTCAACAATGAGCACTAAATTCTCTGATACTAAATGAAAATCTTGATGCGGAAGGCAACATGTATGATTTATAGTGGTTTGGCTAAACTCTTGCCTACGTCCACTTTCTCCTAAGTCTCAACTTAAGGTTCCACTAATAATCCAATCAATTTACATAATGGATTCCCAAATGAATCCAATACCCTAGTGTTGTCAAGGCTTACACTCTAACCTTTATAATTTCAA
>CANYBF012203806.1:0-20225 GCA_948192965.1 Dalechampia spathulata
TTGACTTACCTGGTAAGTATGGCATTTCAGCTACTTTTAATGTAAGTGACTTGTCCCCCTTTGATATGGATGCAGATTTGAGGATAAATCTTTTTGAAGAAGGGGAGAATGATACGATTCTACATGGGATTCAAGAGAACACAAGGAGCTTGAAAGAAGATCCACTAACTCTTCCAAGTGGTCCAGTCACAAGGTCACAAGCCAATAAATTTAAAGCAGCTATGAACTTATTTATTCAAGAACAAATAACAATGGAGTTGCAAGAACAGGCTTTCTACAAGTGCTATTTGGAGCTTAAAGAGGTGTCTAAGGCCATAATATTGCTTGGGGTGAATTTACAAAAGGAGAGGTTCCCAAAGCAAAGAAGAACCAAGCTAGACCCAAGGGGAGATGGCCCTTTCCAAGTATTGGAACGCATCAATGATAATGCTTACAAGATTGACTTACCTGGTAAGTATGGCATTTCAGCTACTTTTAATGTAAGTGACTTGTCCCCCTTTGATATGGATGCAGATTTGAGGGCAAATCTTTTTGAAGAAGGGGAGAATGATACGGTTCTACATGGGATTCAAGAGAACACAAGGAGCTCGAAAGAAGATCCATTAACTCTTCCAAGTAGTCCAGTCACAAGGTCACAAGCCAATAAATTTAAAGCCGCTATGAATATATTTATTCAAGAACAAATAACAATGGAGCTGCAAGAACAGACTTTCTACAAGTGCTATTTGGAGCTTAAAGAGGTGCCTAAGGCCATAATATTGCTTGGGGAGAATTTAGAAGAGAATGGAGCCTAAAGGATGCCATTTGGGTCTAATTATGAAGCCATAGCCTTATTTCATAAGCCTATGGAGTAGTTAGGCATGCTGGGCCATAAGTTAGGCCTGTTGAGGACCAATATGGAAAGGAAGCTAGGCCAATTAGTAGCCTAATGAGCTTATACGAATTTCCATGTAATTATAGCATAATTTTTATTTATTTATTTATCTTTTAAGTTAGAGTAGGAATAGAAGACCAAGTCCTCCTTGGATTAAGACTTCCATATGCTTGGAGGACTAGGATTAGAAACTAGTATAAATAGAAACTTGTGTAAACCTTTTTTATCACCTTTCAATTATCATTCAATACATAGAACCAATTTCAGTTTTATTTATGCTTATGCATTTTATATATTTAGTTAGGAAGTGAGGATTTGCTTTCTTCTAATTGCATTAAGAATTATAGTTAACTTATCAATTTAATTGTGGCATTTTCTCTTCTTCCATTAAGCCTTATCATTTGTGTTTGCATACTTGCTAGTTTGGGAGTTCAATAGGGCGGGGGTTTATTCTACCATTGGAGCTATATCTTAGGTACGTGTGGGTTTATGGCATACTTGCCATTGGGTTCTGCATCACCAAATATCTCAACCTCTGACCCAATGAGGAATATGTCACCACCATCTATCTGTCTCACTATAATCTGTCTGTTATCGGTTATGAATAAACATTCTTTTTCTAAAAACATTTTATCAAATCAAAGTTAAATCAAATGAAATCATAAAGCATCAACTCAAAGTCAATCTTTCAATTAAAAACATTTTTATATTAAAGAATCCATAAGCAATATTTATATCAACTTTATAATCAATCATATAAAACAGACAATTAAACAGTTATTTCAAATAAAATCAATTTTAAAACAAATATATTTTATATTTATTATGCACACACCTATATGTCAACTTTCATGTTTGTTTTAGTTAGTGTTTTATGCTTTATTGGTTATGATTTGGCTTTGATTTAGTAGAATTTGATGAGTTTGTTGAGTGTGTAGACTTAGGGAATCATCCAAGGAGAAATGAAGCAATTTGGGGGCTTTAAGAGTCAAGTCACTATCGTGACAGAAGCCAAGTCAAGAAGAAAGAAGAGCTTGTCTTTCACAATCATGACATTGAAAGTCACAATCGTGACAGAAGCATATCGAGCCCGAATTTCACCAAGCAAGCAAGTCACGATCATGACATGCAAAGTCATGATCGTGACTTCTCAATAATGAGTCATTTAAAGAACCCAGTTTTGCAGAAGATTGAGTGGGAGAAATGGGATCCACAAGGGGAATAAAAATAAAAAGCTTTAATGGATATCTCATGGGCAATGGAATCCACAAAATGGGCAAAAGATGAGGCTGGAACATCTCCACCAAAAGATAAAGGAGAGAGAGGCAACTAGGTTTTTAAGAGGAGAGCAGAAGGCCATCAAAAAAGAAAAGGGAGGTATCACAGAGGAAACACCTCTAGAGGGCAATTTTGTACGAGGTTCTTCTTTCTTCTTCATTCTTCTTATAGGATTTTATTTTTGAAATCCCTTTTGGGATATCTAATTATGCTTGCTTCAACATTACTATGAATGTTTAATTTTAAAGATTGATGTTAGAAATGAAATCTATGCTTTGTGATTGCAACGAGAGTTGGATTGTAGAATGCTTGTTTATTGAGAGATGTTCAATTCTAAAGATTAGCTTTCTAACTGATTTCTTATGCTCTGTAATTACAATGAGAGTTGAGTTATGGAATACTTACTCATTCTGGTTAGGTAGATGTGTATGAGAGATCTACATGTTCCTAATTCCTGTATGATTGCTTGATAGTTTCCCTAATTAGAGGACCATAATAGTGACTAAGTGAATCTAACATTATTAAGAAATTTAGTTGGTTCCGCCTCGAGAGAGGGTTATTGATGCCTTTGGATATATTAGGTAGTAATAAGCACATGATTGTTATCCTCGCTACCCCATTTCTTACATATTTGCTTTTACAACTATTTACTTTCAAAATCCAAACCATTATTATTGCTTAAATAGACTAGAAGTCTAAGTAGTGGTTCATGGGATTGATATCTTACTACAACCATCTATATGCTTACAGTGAAGTAGTGATTAAAACTGCTATCGTTTCAGGGATGATCAAGTTTTTGATGCATTGTTGGGGATTTGTGTTTAATGTTGCTACAAAGAAAGTAAAGTTTGATTTAAGCATTTCATATTTTTTTAATTTTTGTTTAAGTTTTGTAGGTGTATGAGTAGAAGAGGAACCAAGAACTCTCAATCACCATTGTTAGAAGCTTGTGAAGATCTAACGAGACTTGAAAGAAAAAACCAAAGGGCTGTTCAGGAATGAGTTTTGTAGGAAAATCCAGTAGAAATGGCAGAAGAAGTAGAGAACTTTGATGGATGTGGTTAGGCCTGGTTTTTATGCTAATCAACAAAGCATAATGAGTTCAGCTGTAGCAGCTAACAACTTTGAAATTAAGCTAGCCCCACTGTAAATGTTGCAGTCTTCAGTACAGTTTTTTGGTTTACTGAATAAAGACTCTAATGCTCATATTTTGAATTTTCTAGAGATTTATGATACTTTCAGGTATAGTAACAGAGGATGCTATAAGACTGAGGCTATTCCCATTCACATTGAGGGACAAGGCAAAGGTTTGGTTGAACTCATTGACCCCAAGGTCAATTACAACTTGGGATCAGCTTGTGCAAGCATATTTGACAAAGGTGTTTTATCACTTGATGTTGTTAGTGCTTTACAGGCTGAGGTTGCAAATTTGAGAAAGCAAATCAGCAACTTGTCAAAGGTATCTAATTCATGTGAGCTGTGTGGGCAAGCAGGACATATTATGAATGAATGCAATGCATGTGAGACCATGGAGCAGGTCAATTTTGTAGGTAACATGCCATAATCCATGGGAAGATAAGGTAACAATCCTTACTCTAACACGTATAATCCAGGATGGTGAAACCATTCAAATTTTTCTTAGAGTAACAATGTAGGAAATGTGCAAAAGACACAACCAGCACCTCCTCAAAACAATTTTGAGTCAAAAATAGAAAAGTTCATGGAGCTGTTGGGAGCAAAATTGAATAATCAGGAGGAATCATAAAAGTGAATGGAAGCCAAGTTTGATAAAATCACAAAGAACCATTCCTTCTCCATCCATAACTTAGAAGTACAAGTGGGGCAGTTGGTCACGGTAATTACATAGAGGAACCTTGGAGGACTTCCAAGTAATATTGAACTAAACCCCAAGGAGTGGTAAGGAGCTGGTCAATAAAGGTAAGAAATCTACTAATGTTGATGATGAGTGCAGAAAAGAAGAAAGCAGGCAGAGTAGTGATGAAGCTGGAACTTCACGTAGGCAGGCAGAGCCTGGGAGAAGTCTCTATAAAGATTATGATAATGAAAGTCACGATCATGACTTTGATGCCAGAAGGAAGAATAAGGAAAGCAATCAAGAGCCAGGTAAGTATATGCCCCATATTCCATTTCTACAAAGATTGATGAAACCTAAAGTGGATGAAAAGTTTGCAGCATTTATGGAAAAATTGAAAAAACTGAGAATAAATGTGACATTTGCTAAGCTGATACAAGACATGTCTAAATATGCTAAATTCTTGAAGGAAATCTTAGCACATAAATGCACAATTGATGACACACAACTGGTTTCACTAACTGAGAACTATAGCTCGATCATTTAAACTAAAATTCCATCTAAGCTACAGGATCCAGGAAGTTTCATTATTCCATGCAAAGTAGGAAATTTGGTATTTAACAAATGTTTGTGTGATTTGGGTGTAAGTATCAACTTGATGCCATATGCCATTTTTCAGAACCTAGGTCTTGAAGATATCAAAACTACTTCCATGGTGATTCATCTTGCAGATTAGTTGGTGAAGAAACCATAATGGATCATCGAGGACATGTTGTTGAAAGTGGATAAGTTCATCATTCCAATATATTTTGTGGTGCTGGACTACAAAGAGGATGTCAATTGCCCCTTGATTTTAGGAAGACCTTTCCTAAATATAGGGAGAGCATTAGTTGATATGCATGAAGGAAAACTCATCCTCCGAATTGGTAAAGAGTGAGTGGAATTTTGTATGAAGAAAGCAATGAAACAACTGATGGAAGGTGAGGCATGCTTGAAGGTAGATGTAGTTGATGAATGTTTATCCACAGTGATAAATGAGGAAGTACAGAATGTCACAATAGAGGAGGAAATTAAGGTAATAGGTGAGGAAGGTTGCAAATCACATAACTCAGAACTGCTAGTAAGAAATGCTAACCCTACTCCTTCAATTGAGAAACCACCTATTTTAGAACTGAAAATCCTACCAAAGCATCTAAGGTACGCTCTCTTAGGTAGTAATGTAACATTGCCAATCATTATATCTAATAAGCTGATTTTGGTGTAGGAAGATAGGCTACTAAAAATGATATGGATGCACATCCAAGCCTTGGGTTGGCAGCTGTCAGACATTAAGTTCATCAGCCATGATATGGTCATGCATAGGATACATTTGGAAGAAGGAAGCAAGCCTATTTTTGAGAGGCAAAGGAAACTCAACCCCAACATGCAAGATGTCATGAAAAAGGAGGTAATCAAGCTATTGGATGCAGGTATTATCTATCCTATTTCTAATAGTGAGTGGGTGAGTCCAGTCCAGTGTGTACCTAAGAAGGGAGGCATGATTGTTATTGAGAATGAGAAAAAAGAATTGCTATCAACTAGGACAGTAACGGGCTGGAGAGTGTGTATAGACTATAGGAAGTTGAATTTTGCTACTAGGAATGATCATTTTTCTTTACCTTTTGTTGATCAAATGATTGAAAAAATAGCAGGTCATTCTTTCTATTGTTTTTTAGATGGCTACTTAGGCTATAACCAGATTTTCATTTTTCCTCTAGAGCAAGAGAAAACAACTTTCACATGTCCATATGGTACATTTGCTTATAGGTGTATGCATTTTGGTTTGTGTAATGCACCTACCACTTTTTAAAGATGTGTGATTGCTATATTTGCTGATATGATTGAGGAATTTATGGAAATCTTCATGGATGATTTTTCAGTGTTTGGAGACTCTTTTGAGTCATGTTTGCAGAATTTGGAGTGAGTCTTAAAATGCTGTGAGGAAACCAACTTGGTGTTGAATTGGCAGAAATGCCATTTCATGGTAGAAGAGGGAATTGTGCTTGGCCACAAGATATCCAATGACGGCATTGAGGTAGACAGAGCAAAAATTGAGGTAATATCTAACCTACCACCCCCCGGGAATGTGAAAGGTATAAGAGGCTTCCTTGGTCATGCAGGATTTTATAGATGCTTTATAAAAAAAATTTATGTTATTGCTAGACCCTTGACGAGTTTGTTAGTCAAGGACTTGTTGTTTGATTTCAATGATGAGTGCTTAAATGCTTTCAACACCTTGAAGAAGGCATTAACCATAGCTCTGGTCTTTGCCTTTTGAGATTATGTGTGATTCTAGTGATTTTGCCTTAGGATGTGTTAATAGGCAAAGAAAAGACAAGAAATTACATGTCATTTATTATGCTAGCAAAACACTAACTGGACCTTAACTGAATTATACAACAACTAGAAAGGAGCTCTTAGCAATAGTTTTTGCATGTGATAAGTTTAGAGCTTATCTGCTGGGATCCAAAGTCATTATCTTTACTGACCATGCTGCTTTGAGATATTTGTTTGCAAAGAATGATGCAAAGCCAACGTTGATCAACTTGCATGTTTTTTTAATAGTTTTAGTTAGTGTTTGATGCTTTATTGCTTATGATTTGGCTTTGATTTAGTAGAATTTGATGAGTTTGTTGAGTGCGTAGACTTAGGGAAGCATCCAAGGAGAAATGAAGCAATTTGGGGGCTTTAAGAGTCAAGTCACGATCATGACATTTAAAGTCACAATCATGACAGAAGCCAAGTCAAGAAGAAAGAAGACCCTATCTATCATGATTGTGATAAAAAGCATATCGAGCCTGAAGTTCACCAAGCTAGCAAGTCATAATAATGACATACAAAGTCATGATCATGACATGCAAAGTCACGATTGTGACTTCTCAATAATGAGTGATTTAAAGAACCAAGTTCTGTAGAAGATTGAGTGCGAGAAATGGGATCCATGAGGGGAACAAAAAAAAAGCTTTAATGGAGATCTCATGGGAAATGGATTCCATAAGATGGGCAAAAGCATAAACAATTTGAAGATAAGGCTGGAGGATCTCCACCAAAAGATAAGGGAGAGAGTGGCAGCTAGGTTTTTGAGAGTAGAGCAGAAGGCCAGCAGAAAAGAAAAGGGAGGTATCACCAAGGAAACACTTCTAGAGGGCAATTTTGTACAAGGTTCTTCTTTGTTCTTCATCCTTCTTGTATTTTCCATTAGCCATGAGTGGCTAAGAACCTTTGTAGGATTTGATTTTTGAAATCCCTTGTGAGATATCTGATTGTGCTTGCTTCAACATTACTATGAATGTTTAATTTTAAAGATTGATGTTAGAAACAAAATCTCTGCTTTATGATTACAACAAGAGTTGGATTGTAGAATGCTTGTTCATTGAGAGATGTTCAATTCTAAAGATTAGCTTTCTAACTGATTTCTTATGCTCTGTAATTGCAACGAGAGTTGAGTTTTGGAATGCTTACCCATTCTGGTTAGGTAGATGTGTATGAGAGATCTACATGTTCCTAATTCCTATATGATTGCTTGATAGTTTCCCTAATTAGAGGACCATGATAGTGACTAAGTGAATCCGAGATTAGTAAGAAATTTAGTTGGTTCCGCATCGAGAGAGGGTTATCGATGCCTTTGGATATCTTGGGTAGTAATAAGCACATGACTGTTATCCTAGCTTGGTGATGATGAATTCTATGTTTTATAACATTGTTTACCTTATTACATTTGATCTTACCCCATTCCTTACATATTCACTTTTTCAACTATTCACTTTCAAAACCCAAACCATTATTGCTGCTTAAACCGACCAAAAGTTCAAGTAGTGGGATTGATATCTTACTACAACAATCTATATACTTACAGTAAAGTAGTGATTAAAACTACTATCATTTCAGGGACGATCAACACCTCTAATGGAATTTCTTTTCCTCTTCCCTCTGTTTCTCTTCTTCACTTCTTTTGTCTCTTTTAGTTGTAATAATAGAATGTGACAGACTTGTGAGAATAAGCTTCGTAACCTAACTTTTTCAACTACTATAAAAACTATAGAATAACCAAAGTTAACTTTCCACTTCTATTCATCATACTAAATTAAATTACTATATTAATCATCTTTAAAGCCCTTTCTTCACCTTATTTAACTACTTATCCAAATGATAAAATTTTGACAAAATTTTAGCAGAGTTTCATCTGTAATTTGGATATCCTAAAATCACAGCTTCCAGATCTACCAATCCACCTGTAGAAAACATAATTCCCATCTTCCAAAACATCATTTCCACATCTCCAATTCACATTTCAGCATAATTCACAATATATAATACCAAATCTTAAATTAAGCACAATATACAACCATTTACTCCTTCAATATCTTATCTATCTAAAATTTTACACTTTATTCATTAAATATCATACATTCTCAACTATTAAAATATATTTTTATTATCATATACATTTAAACAAGATAAATACCATAAAAACCTATAATAGCCAAAAATGTCTTTCTTAACATTGGTTTTTCTTGAATTTTATTCTCTTCTAACACTTCAAATCATCATTTTTTATTCTAATTCACACCTAAACACATTCATTCCTCATCAAACCCTTCACCTATATTCATACCCGTCTTTAACAAAATATACAAGCATATAGTTTCATAATTTCACTTCCATTCTTTCATATTTCTTATTATAATCATTAATTTTAACAAATTTCCTTCAAATATCCATCATTTAATCAAACTAAATTACATTTCTATAAAGAACCCATGCTTGGCCTAATTATCCATTTACCAAAGAAGTCATTTCACATCATTTGAATTCAATCCAAAGCTTAATTCATAGTAAATACATGTTATTTTACCTTATTCTTCCTTAAAATCAACTTAAATCTACCTTAATCAAGAAATCCCCAAAAATCCTTGATCTCTCACTTACTTCCACCAACTTATTCTTCCACTTTCCTAAGGCAAAACTTATAGCAAATGATAGAGAATTGAAAATTACTACTTTTTTCATGAAAATATTTAAAAAGATTTCATGAAAAATGGTTAAGAAATTACCTTAAGATGATTTTCTCCTTCTTCTTCTTTTCCCCCTCTTAATTTTTGACTTTCTCTTCTCCCCTCTCTTATTTCTTACTTAATTTAATAAATATAACAAATATAAGTCATTAAGTTGAAAAAAGTACCACTTTAGTCCTTACATTTATGAGAAATCACACTTCAGCCCTCTAACTTTCAAGTTTACCAAACAAGTCCCTCTATAAACTTTAAAACATCTTAGATCAATCCCTTAACTTTAACTATTAGCAATTTAGTCCTTAAATTTAGCCTTTCCAAAATTACCCTTACAAATTCTCCATATTTCAAACTTTATCCTTAAATAATTCCATTAATACCATTTATGTCCTTTTTGATAACCTTAGCTATATTTCAATCTTAAACACTTCCTATTAGCATAATAGACTCCCCATTCTGCTCCAATCATAATGCCATTGCTCAAATTATTTAAAATGACTTACACGATTGATAATTATGCACTTCCCGGGGAGGTCACACATCCTCCACTTTCAAGCACATTTAGCTTTAATATTTCTAATTTGTATATTTAACTTAATTTCTATGCCAAATATTATTCTATCCTACCATACTCCATGATCTGAATATGTTCTATTTAGTCTCCACGATTGACCTAATTATGTATATGTAGCTTCATATAAACTTAAGTCCATTCCTCCTCAAAATTACATCTTATACCATTAAGACATTATTTAGGACTTATACACATATTCTACTAACCCCTATTTATGGGTGAAACAATTCTCTCCCTTTAAAATAAATTTCATCCCAAAATTTACCTATGAAAAAGTTGAGGATACTGTTTTTGCATATCCTTACGCTCCTACATTGCCTCATCTCCTTTATGAAATCTCCAAAGAACTTTCACCAATGGTATCTTCTTCTTCCTTAGTTACTTCATCTCTTGAGCTAGAATAGATATTGACTCCTCATTATAACTCATATCGGGCTAGACCTCAATTGATTCCACTAGTAATACATGCGAGGGATCAGATTTATACCTTCAAAGCATCGATACATGGAATACATTATGAATTTTCTCCAACTCTGTTGGTAAAGCCAATCTATGCGCTAAAGGACCGACTCTCTCCAATATTTCATATGGTCTTATGAATCTTAGGCTTAGCTTACCTTTCTTACCCGTTTCTAAGGAGAAACCTTCAAAAATACTTTATTACCAACACTATACTCAATATCTATTCACTTCAGATCTACATATGATTTCTATCTATCATTAGCTACCTTAAGTCTTTCCTTTACTATTTTGATCTTCTCCTCCGTGTGTTGAACAATATCAGACCCAATCAATTTTCTCTCACCTACCTCGTCCCAACATAAAGGTATTCAACATCTCCATCCATATAAAGCTTCATAAGGAGCCATCTATATATTGGACTGATAACTGTTATTATACATAAACTCTATTAATGATAAATATCTATCCCATCTACCTTTGAACTCCAATATACAATACTGTATAATATCCTCTAAAATCTATATAACTCTCTCGGACTGTCCATCAGTCTAGGGATGGAAAGCAGTACTGAAATTCACCCTAGTTCTAAGAGCCTTTTGCAAGCTACCCTAAAATCTAGAAATGAACTGTGGATCACAATCAGATACTATTGATAATGGTGCTCCATGCAACCTCACTATCCCTTGGATATACAATTGTGCCAATCAATCTAAATTGTAATCCATACTCACTTGCAAGAAATGAGCTAACTTAGTCAATCAATTGACAATCACCCAAATAGCAACATGTTTCCTCTGCGTTAATGGCAAGCCAGTTACAAAATCCATAGTAATCCACTTCCATTTCCACTCCGGTATGGATAAAGAATGTAATAACCCTATAGGTACCTGGTGTTCTGCTTTTACCTTCTGGTAGGTGAGGCATCTAGTTACATAGTTTACAATATTCTGCTTCATGCCTATCCATAAATAGTACCTCTTCAAATCTCGATACATCTTTATACCACAAGGGTGCATTGAGTAAGGAGATTCATGCACCTCTTTCAATATATCCTCTTTAACTCTGCATCATTAGGCACACATCTACGTCCCTGATACATCAGTAATCCATTCATACTAACCTCAAATCCTGGCTTACTATTATCCCAAGCATGTTGCAGCCATCTCATATACAAGTCATCCATCATTATGACCTCTTTGATCTTCTCATCTAATGGCTGCTTCATCTGCAACTGTGCCACTATTCCACTTTACTGGGATCCACTCTTATACCTTATGTAGACACTATATGCCCTAAAAATGATACTTGCTTTAACTAAAAATCATATTTCAAGAGTTTAGTATATAAATGTTTCTCCCAAAGAGTCTGCAATATAATCCAAAGATGTTTATCATGTTCCTTCACATCCCTCGAGTACACCAATATGTCATCAATGAATACTACTACAAATTGATCAAGATATGGTTTGAAAATAGTATTCATTAATGCCATAAATGTCACATCCTCATGACATACACTTATAATTATATAGTAGAAATTATACATGATTAGTTGAATACGTGATGTATTAATTATTTATTGAATGTGCTTAAGAATTTGCTGGAATTTTACATGAGACATATGCTAAAATAAATACATGTTATAGAATTAATTTGATGAGTATTAATTTAATTAAATAATACATATAGTTAATTTAATTTAATTTGGAATGTAAATATGTGATTAATTATAAATTATGTATTTATAAAGTTGTATTAAATAATTTACATGCTTAAATAAATAAATAATTAATTAAATTATGTTAATTAATATGAAGCATATATGTATAATATATGGTTTTAAGTGGTGCGTTGCATTTTAAGCATATAAGATAAAATTAAGTGTGGGTGTGTCCATGGTCAGTAAGATTGTTACCCTCATGATTACAAGTAGTGATTACTTTATTATGTATTATTAATTAGAAGGGTGAGGTGTCAAATTATGGAGGCTTGTTAGAGGGGTGCATTGCATATCTTCATAAGGCTTATCATATGGAATTAAGATCTAGTAATATATAAGCTTGAACTTAAGGAAACCCAACATTTTTCACTTCTTTCCATTCAACATTTCTTTTCTTCTTTACTTCTTCACTTCATTCTTCACCAAACACATGCCAAACACTCCTTGATTGCTTAGTTCTTTGGTTACATGTTATCTTAGGAGCTTCATTAGCATGTAGAAGGGTGTGTAGCATGAGAATTTACACTTAGATCATGCTTTGTATGGTAGTGTTTGGAGTTTTGGGAGTAGAAGTTGCTACCTTGGATGGGAACCTTGTGTTTTGGGTAGCTGTGGTTTATTTGAAGGTGGGTTAAGAATGTTGTTAGTTGTAATTCATGTATGTGTTACTTATGGAGCCTTTTATAGTGTGTGGTTTGTCCAAAATGTGTTTGATTATTCAAATGATGTATCTATAGTTGTTTGCATGTGTAATTTATGCATAATGAGTAGCGTGGATATGTATGTTGTGAGGGATTAAAACCTCACAAATGCCTCTTATTTTTCCATGCATGCATGCATTTTTTAGAAGGTAGCAAGCTGGTTATGGCTATGGTAAGATATTAAAGGTAGTGTAGTTGCATGATGTTATTGCATGCATGATCTAAACTATATATAGGTACAATTAAGTAAATCTCTTGTATTGATTGTTTATGGCTGTGTTGATGGATTTAAATAAACTTAGATAAAATTTATGGTAATTAAATAAGTAGGATAAAGGATTAAAATTCACACCTAAGCTTTTTGCATGAAATTAGACAGTTTTATGGCTTGCGGAAAAACTTAATTTTAAAGACCTTAACAAATGAGTTAGGAGACGTATAATATATCATTTTAAAGCTCTAAAGATTTAATTTTTAATGAAATTAGTTTGGCTTTAATTAAATTTCATTTGATTAGTGAAAATGGGGCCAAAAGTTTAGAGGTTCATGTGATAATTTGAAGTTACTAATTAAAATAGTTAGTTTACATGATTTAATTGCATGTCTTAATGAATGAATTATGGGGCTCATAATATATGGATAGAAAGTTCTTGGAGTGTAATTTTTAATGCTATAAAGATATAAATTTTTAGAATTTATTTACCTAATGAAAATGGTAAGAAACATGGACTATGTTATGGCTAAGTAATATGAATTTTGGATGTTATTCTAATTAAATTGCTAATGAGTTGTACTAATAACTAAAGGTTAAAATATGAGATATGTTATCATGATAATAAAAGAAGTTAATGAAGAATATGGATGATTAATTAACTTCTCATTCCTTTAAGGATCAATTATGTGGTTACGATCTTCTTTGAGAAATGTGTACATGATTGGATAATTTATCCCTATGATATGATTATGAGAATGTCAATGATATGAAAAATAAGATGGTTTACATGTGATTTATGTTTATGATTGATTAGAATATTAAAAGATATGTTGTGTTATGACTAGGTGATAATACAGATAGAGAACCTATTCCTCGAATCATAGATAAAGGAAAAGCAGTGGCAGGTTTGTGCTAGTTGTGTTGGTTTGTGCTTTTCACTTAATGACCTTGTCTAAGGTCTTGAAATGAAGTGCCATGGTAACAAACATATGATAATTATTTTGGTTTATGTTAGTTTATGCTAGTTGTTATAGTTTGTGTTGTTGTATTGGTTTGTGCTATTAATAAGTTGATATTGTTGTCTTAAAATGAAGTCCTATATTAATAAGCGATTATGTTTTGATTTACATCCTTTAATAGGAAAGGATGATGGTTATAAGATTTTGTACAATAGCAGAATATTTGATTATATATGAGTGTATAAATAATCGTTCATATGATATATCATATTCACTATTGCATTGAACATGGCATGCATTGGTTGGAGCAAATAAGGGAGGAGGAAAATGAGCCAATACCTCTCCTAATATGGTGTGGTTTAGGGATGAACCAAGCAGAAGCTGGTGGGCATGTGACACCCTAGGTTGAAGAGGGTGGGGAGTGATCATCAGTGCTAGAGGGAGCACAGATAAGGAGTGACTCTTGGCAGGCTTCTAGGAGGAGGGGTACATAAATGAATTGATCCCACACCCAAAAAAGAGGGTTGCATAGTTGAGTGATTTCAAGATGGCCAGTGCTATGTGCATATATATATATATATGAGAATGCTAGGCATTCATGATTATGATTATGATACATGAAAAATAGAGGGGAATGCATATCATGATGCATTCCAAAGGAAAAGACATATTCCATCATATTCATATGACATACATTGATGGAATGATTATGCAGGAAAAAGGGCAATTGAATGCAAAAAGATGTTGTGTGAAAGACGAAATATTATGTGAATATCATGTGAATTTCCTGGCATGTGATATGAGATATGATTATATTTATTATGGAATCTGATTGAGTTTTGCTTTGTAGATAAGATGTTATATGAAAATTATCTAAAAAAGTTATGCATCCCAGTGAATAGTTATATGGAATGATATGCTTTGTGCTATGATATGAATATTACATGCTAATTATTTTACTAGCACCATTAAGTTTTATACTTAGTGTTTGTCAATTGATGAATGTAGGCACTAGTAGCCCGAGAGATCAAGGGAATGTAGGCACTAGTAGGAGACCTGAGATAGTTCATCGATAGAGGTCTTAGACTATAAACATGCTGTTATTCCATAGCTCGTGCAACTTTCCACTTTGTTTGTACAGTGGTAATAAAGATATTAGTGATATTGCATGTTTTGTTATGCATACATTTATGACATGTTTTCAATTGGTATCAGAAACTACAATCTTTAGGTTGGTGTCAGAACTGTGGAATTGAGTTATGCATGCTTGAACAAATTTAATTTTTTACGATGATAAGGTGAAGTCATTTTGCTGCATATGATATGCATGCATGATATGGTTTCATGAGAATTGGTTAATGGATTAATGTTAAGCATCCCTTGTGGGGTAATTATCAATTTTTTATTAGAAGAAATTAGTAGTTACACTATAGAAGGCATGTCATACCAAGTCACGAGTGTCACAATAAAAGTAGTTGGTCCATTAGTTAATTCGAATGGCATAACTACAAACTCATAATGACCATACTGAGTGCAAAAAGCTGTCTTCGAGATGATCTCCTCCTTTACCAGTAACTGATGATATCTTGATCGCAGATCAATCTTAGAAAAGACTGATGCATCTTTCAACTGATCAAATAAGTTATCAATCCATGGTAATGGGTATATATTTTTCACAGTCACCTTATTCAATTATCAATAATCAATGGACATATAAAGAGAACCATCCTTCTTCTTCATAAACAATGCCGGTGATCCCTATGATGACACACTGGGTCATATAAACCCCTTTTCAAGAAGCTCTTATAACTTTACCTTCAACTCCATCGATGCCATCCTATACGATGTAAGAGATATAGGTTCTATACCAGGCATCACCTCAATATCAAACTCTACCTCCCTAATCAATGATATAATAGGTAACTCCAATGGAAATACATCCAAAAAATCACATATAGTAGGAATATTTTCCACTTTCAGCTTCTCCACCTGGGTATCAATCATATTAGCAAGAAAAGCTACACACCTGCTACAAATCAGCCTCCTAGCTGTAGTAGTTGATATCAAACTTGATACTGTTACTGATCTAATACCCTGCACTCAAACATTAACAAATTCAGGTGCTTTAAATGTAACCACCTTTAATTTACAATTCACCACAGCCTACTATTGAGCTAGCCAATCCATCCTCAAAATGACATCATACTCCTTAAATGGCATCTCCACCAAGTCTGAAAGAAAAGTAACACCTTAAATTTGTAATGGACATTCTTTATATACCCGATTCACTACCATATCTTTCCCTAATGGACTAGACACTATCATATCATAACTCATCAATATTGACTCCATAAATGCTAGACAACTCAATGCAGCACTAATATATGAATGTGTAGAGCAAAGATCAAATAAAACCATAACATCAGAGTCAATAAGGTGAAACTCACCAATAACCACATCAACATCTCCAACTTCATCTTACTGACATATAGTATACACTCTGGCTGAAGCACCTGACCCTTGAGGTTAATTAACAGACGTCTGATTACCACCAATAGCTCCCCTGCCTCTACCGTGACCTCTACTAATAAACTCTATTAAATTACTCCTCTCAACTAATCTAGAAGTTGTACCAGAACCAAATCCCTCTGCTACAGCATGCATCGGCCCAGCATGCGATGTGCTACAATCTTGTGCCATATGTTCACATCCATCATAGTTATAGCAGACTCCCATCCTTATCATCATCTGATAAACTACATCATGTATATGACCACAAGTAGCACACGGTCTCGTGTCCAACTAACCTCTCCCTGTCATCTATTTAGGTGGCGTAAAATGGGGTGGAAATTACGTAACACCTCCTGGTCTCTATGTAAAGGAACCTTTGAACCATCTCCACTTGCTACCACTACTAGAGGTACCACTAAATGAAGGAGCTGTTCTCCTAATCAGTCAAGTCATTAAGTCTTCCTCCTTATTTAATGTCTTCTCATGTCTCAATACACTAGCAATCAAGGCAGAGAAATCCTCATATATAAATCCCTCTACCAGCTTCTCAAACCCTGTTATAGTGATCCCCACCAGTGGTCAACAGCCCCATAGCATAATAAGCTAGTCTGGTAAACTCCCTCTCATAATTAACTAGAGACATATCACCCTGTCATAGTACCAAAAACTCATGTAGCTTCTCATTAGTTTAAGCAGATGGAATGTACTTCTGTCGAAACTCCCTCTAAAAATCTTCCCAAGTCAGTGTAGGAGACTCCTCTAAACTATGTGGAACCGTCTTCCACCACTTGTATGCATCATCATAAAGGAAGGAAATCACATACTCTAGCTTCAACTGATTTGAACAACCATCTTCCATAATACCCTTCAAATCCTCTCTAACCACTATTCAGCTACTAAAGAGTGTTATCCCTGTAAACTCAGTAGCACCCATCTTTTGTAATTTATCAAACTCCCTCTTCGACTGCTCAATCAATGAGGCTATAGTCTATCCCTATAATAATCGCATCAAGGTACTAACTAGCACCATCACTTATTCCCCCGCTGTAATTGTCTAGGGTACTACCGATGGCACCTGTTCCAATGCCTCTATAGGCCCTGGTCTAGTAGGACCTTGTCTATCTACTCCACCAGCACCATCACCACTACCTACCCTATCACCAGAATTTGTAACACCATTGTGGGGATCATAATTTCCACTACCTTCACCACCAGTAATCATAGCTCTACCTTACATCTTTAATCTACTGTCTTCTATCAACTATCTATAAAATATGAGATTGCACCTGGTAAGCTTCCACATGTATATACAATGTAAGTAATAATATACAACTTGATAATTCTTAGAGCTACGTATAAATATCAATAATACCTTTAAAACCATTCTCTGGTACCAAAACAACATGTCACACCTTACCCCTCTTATAATGTAGGACATGCTCTCGTAATATGCTTAACAGATTCCACTCTGACACTAGAATCTGCTAAACATATTACAAGGGATGTTAAAAATCAATTATCGATCCCTTTTATAAGTTAAAAGTATTAAGAAGTACTATTAAAATCATTAATCAAATGCAGCGGTATAAGAATTTTGACTGTATTTTTGATCATGGAAATGATGGAATTTAAATATTTCACTATCGTTAAAATAAAAGCTTTCAAAAAGAAGTTTTATAAAATCTAATAAAATTCTTGTATTTAAAATCTGATCATACAATTTTTCATCAACTTAAACAACATATAGATATATAACCAAAATACTAAATAGATATATAAATAGAATTCAATATCTCTAGGTATTATCTTAGTAGTATACTTACATCATACTTAATATAAATATACATAACATGATAGATACCTAAAAGATTCCTCTTAACAGCTTTGACTTGCTAGGTGCAAATCTCGACTAGGCTTAGCTTCTAACTCTTCTTTGATCTACGTTCAATAAAATGAACACTGAGTATGACCTCAGTGGTGCATAATAAACAAAAATAAAGTAAGAATATAAAACCAATATTATTAAAAGCAAAATCAAATCCCCTTGTTGTTGAATAAAAATGATATAATAATGAAATAACATTTTTGAGAAATAAAGTGATCATTTATCATAATAAAAATAATGTCATCATATAAAATAAAGCCCAACAATGTATAAATCTAATAAAATATTATATAAAAATGTAAATCAAATATTTAGTCTCAATTATAATTAAATCATCAGTATCATCTGTCTTATCCTCTACCTCTGTCACAAGTTACAAGAGACTTGTAACCCGAATGGGAGATGGGTCTCATCTCACCCCGAAGGTAAGATTTATGGGATATCTTATTGTGCTTGCTTCAACATTACTATGAATGTTTAATTTTAAAGATTGATGTTAGAAACAAAATCTCTGCTCTATGATTGCAACGAGAATTGGATTGTCGAATGCTTGTTCATTGAGAGATGTTCAATTCTAAAGATTAGCTTTCTAACTAATTTCTTATCCTCTGTAATTGCAACGAGAGTTGAGTTATGGAATGCTTACTCATTCTAGTTAGGTAAATGTATATAAGAGATCTACATGTTCCTAATTCCTATATGATTGCTTGATAGTTTCCCTAATTAGAGGACCACGATAGTGACTAAGTGAATCCAAGATTAGTAAGAAATTTAGTTGGTTCCGCCTTGAGAGAGGGTTATTGATGCCTTTGGATATCTTGGGTAGTAATAAGCAAACGATTGTTATCCTAGCTTGGTGATGATGATGTCAAATTCTATGTTTTATAACATTGTTTTACCTTATTACATTTGATCTTACCCCATTCCTTACATATTCACTTTTGCAACTATTTACTTTCAAAACTCAAACCATTATTGTTGCTTAAACAGACCAAAAGTCCAAGTAGTGGTAGATAGGCTATAAATCCTTGTGGGATCCATATCTTGCTACAACCATCTGTATACTTGTAGTGAAGAATTGATTAAAACTACTATCATTTCAGGGATGATCATATATACCCACTTTGAATGTTTTAAATAACATAAAAAGGAAACAAATCCCTTAAAGGAATATAAATCTAAGGCCTTCCATGTTCTGAGATAAGGGTGGAGAGCTTCTTATCATTCAGGTTGTTAAGCATACATAAGCCTATTTAATATGGGGTATATCCAAGTTTTAAAAAATGGGTTAAATAAAATATTTTATTTATTGGGCATACCCAAGGTAAAATGTTTTATAGGCCGGATTGGGGAATTGTGTTATATGAGATAACATAAGTATCAAGAAAAGTTGATAACTCAATGATTCAGTAGTCATATATAAATGTAATTGACATGAGAGATGTCAACCTATTGACATTAAGTTCTAGTTTATTAAGCATACTCAAGATTGGGCTTAATGGTCATTGGATACTGATTCACTAAGGAAAGCAAAGCACGACCTTCCCGAATAAGTAGTTGAGGGCTATTGGTTTGAAATAAAATAGTGGGAGATAAAAACTAATAAAAGTCCTTATTATGTTTTTAAATACATGAAGTTTTCAATGATACACTATTTCTTCTTTTTCTATAGATTTTTCTAAAATGTCAAGAAAAGTTGATCTTCGTAAAATTCTTGAACATAAACTGAATGGATCCAACTACATTGACTGGACTTGACAAATTAAAATAGTTTTGAGAGGCAAAAAACAGCCCATGTAATGGATTGAGCTTATCCATGCACGCCTATAACCAACTCCTATGATGAAGTCAAAGATGCTTACAATAAGTTTAAGCAAGAGGATGAGATGGCCAGTACCATCATGCTAGGACCTATAGAGAATGATCTCCAGAAGCAGTGCGAGATTATGAACTCTCGTGCTATGGCTACTGATGCGGAACCCAATGGCAAGTATGCCACAAACCCACACGTACCTAAGATATAGCTGCTATGGTAGAATAAACCCCCGCCCTATTGAACCCCCAAACTAGCAAGTATGGAAACGCAAATGATAAGGCTTAATGGAAGAAGAGAAAATGCCACAATTAGATTGATAAGTTAACCCTAATTCCTAATGCAATTAGAAGAAAGCAAATCCTCACTTC
>CANYBF012203830.1:0-42857 GCA_948192965.1 Dalechampia spathulata
CAATATCATGGACTTTAATATATAGTTTAATACTCCAAGTAAAACAAGTTCATTCAAAACATTGTACTATATAATGAATAATGCCTTTATTAATGAAAAACGTATAGTACAAATACACATGATGCTCTAAGCATACACTAACACTAAACTCAACCTTCCTCATGACTAATAATTTTCCACATAACTTATTGAGGAGGGAATTGAACTCAACCTACCTCATGACTAATAATTTACCACATGACTTACTGAGGAGGGAATTGAACTCAACCTATCTTAGGAACATTCAAGGAGGGAACCAAACTCAACCTACCTTATAAATCACATTGATTAAAAATTTATATAAAAATACATGTGCTTACCTCATATCCTCTTCATATTATACAATAAATGTAATGCATAGTTTATATTGTAATGCTTTTATACATATACCGCTAAACTATTATATAACAATTATGTATATCATTCCATTATCAATAACACACTCAAAACATTAATAAGCCTTCAAATAATTAATTATAATATCATTATTCATTACTATAAAATTTATATTGACTGGTCCAATTAGAAAATTGAATAATTTGTTCGATACAAACCTATTTTTATTTATCATTGATTATGTATGGGGTAAGAGCCGTAACCCTTTTATCTTCACTACCTGTGATTCATAAATATATATTTCAAAGGCCTATATTCATTAATATGATAATATACAAACATTCTATAAACTAATATATTTAATTGTAATCTGTATGTATAGATTTTAGTTTCCAATCTTTATGATGGGTGCTACAAGTTCATATTTGAGCATAACATGTATATCTATTAAATGGTCAAATTTATGATTTTGGTTATTTAAGATGCTTTAGTTTGATAGATGTGTCACCTCCTTACCAACCACTCACATAGGGTATTACACTTAGTAAAATTTTTTTGTAAGCATAACCATATGGAATCCTCTTAATAGCAAAATTCAGCTTAGTTTGGAGTAATTTCCTAGCCTCCTTTTCTTTTGTAAACTTCCTCAACTAATCTATTTATCTATTACTAGTGAGATGTAATTAAGTATGGTATTAATATATTAGTAACTATAATTCACTCTTGAATGATTCCTACAACTTAACTATGTAGAGTTTTCTTTGCTTAGAAATTAGTTTCATACATGAACATCACACAAAAGGTTAAGTATTCTCATTTTATTTCCAAAGTAATCAACCTTTTTATTACATGTTTCCCCTCTACTATGTATGATTTAACATAATAGGTGGAGGGTGCTTATTATACACTTATAATGCTAGTAAACACATAATAATCCAATGGCATCTTCCATGCCATGAATCAAAGATTATAGGTTGATTATTCAACCAACCATACCTTAAGGTTAGCATCACCATACTCCACTGGATCTAACATTCATTTGACTAATTAATTATCTATTCGGCAAGCTTTTAATCCAGGACTCAAGTGTAGTTTATTAATCATTTGCATGACCTACTTCTGGCATTATAATTACATTAATTATATACACAAATACTGACAAGCAATGCACCATGATCTAATAATCTAATGTAAGTAGCATTTGAGTTAGTTTAATTCTTATAATTAAACTAATTCAAAACACCTTAGGATGATCAATGGAGTGATTCTTTTCCTAACCATGTATATGATGCATGAGCTGGAGAAATTCTAGCGTAATGAGTAAGAACGGTAATTCAATACACAATCTATTCAAGCACAACTAAGTCTTATGTTAATTCCTTCTACATCTATTTCTTATACATTTTTCTACATATATTCACATGGATGGTTTACATTTAATATTATTATAAAAATAAACCCTCAGCTCACCATCAATTTAGCTACTTATGTAATATACAAGTATAAGGAGCTGTTAAAAGTCAAACAAGATAATTTAATGAAATATGTTTGTGCATGGACCTTAAACATACACCATTTTGATCTCTTAGCTTCTAACCCTTTGATTCGGTTAACACACCAGCTCTTTCTTACATAAGCAAGTGTATGGAGCATTCCTTAAGCAAGTAACTCTCCCTACATGTAAGATTTAAACAATATAAGGTCATGCCAATCTCCCAAGAAAAAGTTAGAAGGTTAAGCTTTAATACTTCCCTTCCAGCAACACACTCTTAAGAAAATCTATATCGTCCAATAGAGGGTTGACAATAAAGTTAAGGTCTCTTAGAAGCTAGGGAAGGAGGCAATTCAATCCTTCAAAGCTTCTTCCATGGATCGGCAAGAACCAGTCATAATTGATATCCCCTTTCTAGTAAATTCATATATACAATACAAGGTACTAGCCAACTAATATCACGATTTAGCCTACCTTTGTAGCTTGTGCACATACAAGGAGAAACATGAAAGTAATAAAATTATACAACACCTCAAAGAAGTTAATTAAGTGATCAAGTTCTTCCTTAAGGTTATACTGCAATAGGGAAGGTGCTACACAATATACATGCAAATTGTACACACACACCCAAGTACCGATAATCTTACCTTGCTTAAACTATGGATAACCACATTCTTAATTTTAGAAGTCATAAGCAATTAAGTTGGAATTTTTGGTAGATTTTTATACTAAAAGAAGATGGACTATAATAATAAAAGGGAAGGTTCATATTTAGCCCTCTAAAGCCACTAAGATAGGTTTCTTCCTTATGAAGAAAGCTCTATCCAACATCCTACTTAATAACAATTAACTTATTAATTACTTTTTAACTACATTATTTCTATATGGGCATGTTATATATATATAGTCTTCTTGAGGGGCTACCTTGAGGAATGAGATAGATTCAAAAGAGTCACAAGATGGAGTCACCACTCGATGGTTCCGGATTTGGTTCAACTGACCCATAACATGAGTGCTAAGTCAAACCCTTCAGAGATGGGTTTGAGTGGTGAAGATCTATTCCCTTAAAGTTTTAAGTTTGATTTTACCATTTTCATCGAATTAATAATCCTAGGCAAGCAAGCATTCATTAACATGAAATAAGCACATAATATGATATAGCATAGCAGCAATCATAGCAAATATAACATGGTGAATATAATATGGCAATCATGGTGAATGAAACACGGCATAGGCATGACATAGCATAAGCATAGCATGTGAGAGATGACATAGCATATGCATGACATAGCATAAGCATGGCATGTGAGAGATGACATGGTATAGGCATGACATGTGAAAAATGACATGTGAAAGATGACATAGTATAGGCATGACATGTGAAAGATAATAAGGTATAAACATGACATGTGAAAGATGATATAGCATAGGCATGACATATGAAAGATGACATGGTACAAGCATGACATGTGAGATGATATGACATAGCATACATCATATAACAATGATAAAACGAGCATGGCAGCATGAATGAAAGTTAATAATGGCTCGAAGAAAGAAATCAAGAGAGATATGAGGAATACATGATGAAATAAAGCTAAATCATACATGTCAGGGAAATTAAAAGAGAAGCCTATTCTATTACAAAGGATATTTGATGATATAAAAATCTGAGACATTAAGCAACATCTCCTCCACTCGGGGTAAAACAGTCTTGAGCAACATGAGCTAAAATGTACAAATGAAAAATTCAAACAAATAAAATAAATGTTAGGCAATTAACGAGATATAGGATATGAATGATCAATTTTAGGAAAAATAAATTAGAACCATAATTGGAAGATTCTAAAATCACATGTGGCACCACTTAGAAATGAATCAACATCCAATTAAGCAAATAATGTAAAGTGATACAATTAAAACATAATTAAATAGCATTTAATTGAAAAAATACGGGAATTAATTGATTTAATGGTAAAATCAACATAAATTGATCATGGTATAATGAAATTAGAGGACTTTAATATCATTCAAATGTCAATTAGAGATAGAAAACACATCCAATCCAAGCTAATCATATCAATTGAAATAATCAATAAATTAAATAAGCATTTCACATGAAAATTAATTTTAAAGCCAAAATTAATCATGATGGATCAATGAATGATGAATTTAGATCATTAGGATTACTGTGAAACCATTAATGATACTAAAAACTTTAATTAGCATTAAAAAATAAGTGAAAAATGAGTGAAAATCACTAATAAGTGGAAAATAGATAGCTATATGCACTGCATATAGTATAATGTGCACAACACATAGGCTATATGCACTATATACACTGTGAGATACATCATATGTAACATGCAGAAATAGAAGGAAATCAAGTTTTTAAGCAAAAACAAGAAGCAAATCATAAATCCAGGCAAATATGTGACTGTTACATATCATTCTAGCCACGAATAAGCTAAGAATGCTACTGTAGCTTTCATGATTGAAGCCAACCAATGAGAAATAACAAACAAAAAATCACAAACCTATGATGAAATCAAGAGAAAATGAGAAGAAGAATAAGCATTCCATACTCACCAAGAGATTAGCTTCCAAATATTGATTCCAAAACGTGATTAGGGATTTAAAGTAGGACTAATTAGTCTCTAATCCTAATTAATAACTTAATTAAGTGCTTAATTAAGTGAGTAATTAATTTGGAAAATTTTGGGTGTAATTCTCAATTTTCAAACTTTTTCCCATAAACATATGGCTCATATTTATAGGTGAGGGTCATTAGTTACTAAAAGCAAGCTAACAATGCCAGATTCTGTAAAATTACACTAGACATGTGTGACATATAGTGCTATATATGTAGCATATAGCCTAAAAAAAGGATATATATACAGCATGTAGTAGTATATGCCCAACATGTAGCTAAAATCACTTATGTGTGCCACCTCATAGGGGTACATTGGGATGATTTGCATAGGAAAAGGTCATGCACCATGTGTATATTTTTTGAACATGAGCATATCAAAAAATACATGTTATGTGCTCTGCCTTCCCTAAGCAAAATGTAACATAGTCCATATCTCTAGAGCACTAATGGAGGCAAAAAAAACCATGTATGCAAATTAGGATCGACATCGGGGACCTGTACTAAGCCAAATTAAAGAAAACCCAAAGTTACAGCATACAAGTGAAAAGTCAAGGTCTACATAGGCAATCAAATAGCTCAACCAAATTCTCAAATTATATACCTTAATAGCATAAAAGGTATGACTATTACATAAAGGTGGACCTTAGAGAAGGTGTTAATTTGGTTGTCATAGTCTTCATTCAAATATGACACATATACATCACTTATACAAAACTACAAATTTAAATAGCTACAACAAATTTATTATCATGACAACTTACTGAATATAAGGTGGGATAAAATTAAACCTCCTTAGTAGTTTTAGCAATTGGATTCTTTTTCAATAAAAATGAATAGCTTATGGTTCACTTCACATTACTTGGCTCTCCTTAAGAAATATTTCAAAAGCATTATATATGAATTTCCTCCCCTTTTTTATTTCTTTGGATTTAAACCATCAACTCATCACTCCACCGCTTTACACTAAACCAATAAGAAAATCATTTGGTTTAGGTGGTTTATAAGTTTGTTTTCATTAAGTTCTTTTCAATATAATGTATGTTTAATTGCCTTAATTCAAATATTATAATTCAATTAATCCACTTCCTAATTAATTGATGATGTTTACTCCTTTAATTAATATGGCATCACTCAAACATAGTATTATCTTTTTTTAATATATTTCCAATATATGTTAATTATGAATTTAAAGCTTAAATTTTGTGTAGATATTCCTAATCTCATATAGATGCACATTTACATATGAAGCTTCAATATCTTATCACTAAATCATCATTTTTTTATTGCCTCATAAATATATATCCTTATGCAAAACCTTCACAATAAATATCCACGCATATAGTAAAATAATTCTAGTGCTACTTATACTTATCAAATTATTATTCATCTTATTTAATTATTCTAATAGTTTCATCACCAAAAATCCACAACATAACTTAACATAATTATAATCATAATTAAGATAATGATAATAAAAATGGATGTGACAACAAAGATTTGTACTAAGATATATTAAAAAAAATCCTAACAAGGCACGTACGTGGGTGAAAATTCAGGGTTAACAACCAGATACTAATTTCATCTGACATCAAGGTATGCTTTATAAAAGGACTATTGATGGTTTATAATTATAATGCATATCAAGGAAAGAAATTCAAATAGCTATGCAAATAGTGCATATAGGTGCTTGTAAATCTCACATAAATGGATTTGATCTTTATAGAATGATCATTTACTAAAGTTATTTCTAGCTTACTATAAAAGGTAGTTCCATACAATTTCAATGAAATTACCATGAATGTTAGATACATAGGAATTTAAGTTACATTCCCTTGATTAAATTACAAAATTTAGCAATACCATGGTCATTATTAATTTCGGAAATAAGCATAATGAGGGAGATTTATTTAAATGCATCCAATGATCATAAATACATTTAGTTATAGTAGGATAATTCTCTAAATATATAGAGATAAAATCATACAATAAACAAGGGATAAAGCAAGTTATCAAGTTCATTGAAAAGAATCTCATATGTTGCTACAGGATTCTACATCATTTGGTTTCAAAGAATGGAGTATAGTTCCAAGGTTAAGTTAGAGATATACTGGGAAATTCTAGAATTATGCATCACAAGTTCTCTTCATGTTGCCCATAAGCTAATAAGGCAAACAAAGTAGCCAACACGATAATTAAGAAAATCTTGGTGAAGATAGGATTATTGAACCAATATAAGAAATACAATGGGTGCAACTCCTTGTTCTCTAATTTATGCGATAAAACTTATGTTACCCATCAAAGTGGAACTTATATCATTTCATATTATTTTAAAAGCTTAGTTACCAGAAGTGGATAATAAAAAGGCTAGATATGAATAATTTACTACCATTAATGAAAATGACTTAAGGCTTTATATTATCTATAACTTTATAAGAAGAGAGTAATAAATGTTTTCAATAAAAAGGTTAAACTTGCATTAATATAGGAAGTGGATTTAGTTCTAAACTAACTAAAAATTACAATATATGACTTGCAAGGGAAGTTCATGCTTAATTGGGAAGACATATTCCTAGTTAAGAAGATCATATCCAAAGGCATAGTCTACATCTCGGATTTAAAAGGTAGTGAATTCTTTAACTATTCAACCTTAATCGGTTGAAGAAGTATTTTTCTTAAAGCAAAGGATAAAATGAAAAGCAAAAGATAAAATAGATGTTTGATAAGTTGAAAACCTACAAAGGTATCTCATGAAAAGGTTAAGATAAAAATAAAAGATGAAGTTAAAAATCTACTAAGATGGCTCGTATAAAAGTTAAAGCTCAAAAGTAAAAGGAGAGTGTCAAAATAGTTTATCATAAAATCTTGTAAGAGACTATTTAATGATAGGAGTTAGGTTTAATGCATATTAAGCACTTTATACCAATCTTAACATGTTTAAGCTAGTGCTTTAATATCAAAAACATAAATATAATACATGTTCATAAACTTAGCTTGAAAGTAATATAAATTATAATTATATAACATGATATCTATCACTTCATTGCATGCAATTACTATTTTTATTGCTTAACATCTTAGTGGGTCAGATGTTCTTAGATATAGTGTATAACCCATAACTTGTACTCATCATTTATAGTAAATCCAACTTTGGGAACCTTAATTAGAATGATGGTGCAATGTATCCAAGTTATCTTCATATGGTTTAAAAGTAAGTGAGCAAACACCTTCCTTTGAACCCTGATACTAGATATAAAATGGTTTCTTAATGGTCGTACTAACTACAAACTATTTCTAGACTATAATTGGAACATGCTCTTAGGCTTGAGAGATGTAAGTCCTTATAGTCATATGCTACATATACCACAATGGACAAGTCCACTTGATCTTACTCTTTAGGATGATACTTACCCACTAGACCTAATAATGAAATGATAATGTATTCACACTTCTTGAAGGTGAAACCTCTTTTTATGTGACTCTGAGGATTATCTCTCTGTATATCATCTATTGTTAGTGCCAAGATCCCTAACTTTTTGCTAAATCCATATCTATATAAAAAGAAAAAAAAGATAAGAGAAGAGAAGAAAAGAAAAAAAAAAGAGGAAAATAAGAGAAGAAAGATAAAACAAAATGAACCTTGTTGAGTTAAAATAAACCATATAAAAGGTAGCTCAAATTAAGATTAAAGTGACCTTCTAAGTTAAAAACCAAAGGAGGTAATTCAAATAGACTTAGGATCTAGAAGAATGATAGAACTTTGATGAGTTGAAAACCTCATAAGAGGCAACTCATACAAAAATGTGGGGGAAATAATAATTTTCTAAGTTAAAAAACCAATAAAGGTGGCTTAGAGATTATGCTTGAAGGAGCAATAAGTTACTATTGAAGCACCTAAATTGACCTTGTTTCACTCTATTTGGACCAAGGATTGTCTTAACTATGCTTATTGAAAAGGGAATTTATCCTTGCTTTATTTGGTTAATGATGGGCCTTAGAATTAGATCATAGTCGCCAGACAGGTCAACAAACAAACACTATGCTAATAGTCTAAAATCTTTAAGTCAAAGGGAATCATAATCATATTAAGATTACATAGCTAAAAAATAACAATATTATGAATAGAGCCACCTATGGTGAATAATGAGATCATTATAATTGGACTAATATCAAAAGCCTTGAACATGTACAAGATCACCTCCACATGTAGGAAACATGTTATATGAAACACCAAGGATAGTAACAAACTCCTCATATAATAGACATAACTCTACAAGGCTAAACCAAAGAATATATAATGCTTAATATCAAAACTATATCATTACATGTAGAAAATCATAATTGATAGAGATCTATTATAGTGTCTTTAAATACTAAAGTCCAACTTACTTAGATAACTCCACTTTATATTCCCTTATTATTAGATAGTGGTGAAAAAAGTGAATAATGATTACTACATCATTTACTACCTTTACAATATTAAGAAACATATTATATTTTAACAAGACAACAATAAGAATAAAAACATTTTTACATAAAAGTAAAGGGAATAAGAAAACTAAGCAGAAGTTTCATTGATAAATTTATGACACCTAGGGTTGACAAGGGTGAGGAATGGACACCAATGCTAAAGATAAGGAGTGGCTCCTAGCAGGCTTCTAGGCAATGAGGTACATGAATGAACTAATCCCATGCGTAGAGAAAAGGGATCCTAAGACTGTATAGGGATGAGGCTACATAATTAAGTGATTTCAAGATTGTGTAGGTATAGGATTGTATAATCAATAATAGCTCAAGTGATTTTGAGATTATGCAAGTATAAGACTGTACAATTAACAATAGCTTAAGTGATTAGATAGGTACCATCCATACCAACAAGGTTCACCTACCTTTTTAGTGCTCATTCTATAAAGAACTCCATACTTAAGCATGCTTGGCTAGAAAGGTCATCTTATCCTAGGTTATGGAGGTAGCCATCAAATCAATCTATTATAAAATCTATAAAATACATAACCTAAGTGTCACATCCACAAACACTTACACACACATAACATCCCTGTGTGCATGCATTCTATGCATACAGAATAGTGAACAATTGATTAGTGCATGAAATGAATGAATGAGATACGATGCATGAATGATTTGGCATGATGAATATGATATGAAATGCCTTATAGATAAAGGAATTCTATATGATATGGAATTGATAGAAAATGAAATGAAAAATGACTAAAGTAGTGAAAATGCACTAAAGATGTGAATTTGGTATGCTTTTATTGAATGCCTTAGATGAAGCTCTATGATGGAATTTATATGTGAAGGGTGATGCATTGGTATGTTTAACATGTTATTATATGATAAAGTATAGTTTAAAATGGGTAAATACAAGTTAAAGTAAAGTTAGAAGCAATGGTATGTTAAATGGTAAGCTAGGATACAAATGACATTTCATGGAAAGTTAAGGTTATAATTGGAAACCATTACATGTATGATTCATGTCCATAACATTATGATGAATGGTGAGTGCATTATTATGAAAGCATGACCTAAATATGATGTAAAAATGAGTATTAAAGGAAGAAGAAATAAATTGAATTAAGTAATGAAGGATAAGCTTGCAAGGTGTCATATTTTGACTGGTTAATTTTTAATAAGTCAAAAATTGAGTCTTTTATGAATTAAGGAGGAACCTAGGTCAATTTTTTCATCCTTTCCATTCCAACATACATACAGCTTCTTTCTCTTTTCCTTATTCTTTTCATTTTAACTTAGAGAAAAACCATCTATCAAGGTAGAATTTCAAGGAAAATTCAACTTTTATGTTGCTTTTATGTTCTATATGTTTTCTACATGCCTTTTTCAATCTTCTTTATGCTTTATCATGTCTTTAACAAAGTGGTAAGTTGCTATAGGGTTGTGTTAATTGTGTGTAAATGAAAGAAATGGATTGAATGGTTAAAGATAAGTAAGCTAAGTGATGAGTTTGATGTTATTTTACAACTGAATGAAATTTCTGTTTTGGTGTGTGAAATTTATGTAAATCCTTAATTTGTAACCCTTGAATTTATCACTTTGGTTATTGCTTGAAGTTTTTAAATGATGGTTAAAGGTTTTTAGAGGGTTTTTTATGCTTAATGATTAAAGGAAAGATGATTACATATAATGATAGCTTGAATTCAAAGTTGCTGCCTAATTTGGAAATATTTTAGGTTTCATTATTTTAAGGGGTAAAAGTGTGTAATCCTTTAGTTTATTTGAGACATGATTGAATAATGTGTTTAGATGTTGAATATGGGGTTTGGTTGCATGTAAAGGTGAGTTATTGCATGAAAATGCTAAAAGGTTCATTAGTGGGCAGCAAAGCATGTACTTTATGTATATTATGTGTAATTAGTGCCTTTAAATGTGGATATGTGCCTTGTATGTTGACCAATTGGATCTGAGTTTGTGTGTAACATGTATATGTATGCTTTCATTTAGTATGGTATGATTTTAATGTGGTTTGGAAGTCAAAAGATAAAGGTATGCATGAGGAGGCTTATAAGGCAGCTAACAAGTCATAATGTGCAAGTTATGTAACATTGTGTATTAAAAAAAATGTGAATGTATGATTGCAAATCTGGATACATTTTTCATATATTGGACTTAGTAAAACATGTTCATGCATTAAAAGTGACCATATGATTAAGTTATGATAAAGGAAAAAATTGCGCAAGTTAGTGATATGCTAAAAATGTGCATTTCAGTGCATTTTGGCAAGCTCTTTTAAAGAATGCGGCCTTAATGGATGAATTAAATTGCATGATATAGCTTGAATTAAACCTTGATGAGTTTAGTTTCCAATGGTATATTGCTTGTATATGTTAAAGGCCAAGAGGATTGCTTAAAAATTCATTTAGTCCAAGTACGCGGAGAAATGGTATTTACAATCTTTAGTTTCAGCATATTTATGTTGTATGCCTTAATTCATCTAGGTTTTGGTACTTTGTTTACATGGTTTAATACCTTGAGATATGCATAACATGATGGACTAAAAGTGAGTGTCATTTATGATTCATAAGATGGTCAATAAGGGTACTTAACGATATATGTAAATATGGTAAAGAGAAGTAAGAAACATGAGAGGAAAATGACCAAATGAATAGTAAAACATACTAAATGAATAGTATACTTGACCAAATGAATAGTAACTTGCCTAATATGACTTGGCACCTTAATGAATGAGTGTCTTAGGCCTCTAAACTTTATGCTACATACACATAGACCTTATGACACTTCATTATACACAAGAATATATACTTAGAGGCATGAAACAAAGTTAATGGTATATATTCACATATGTTATGACAAGTCTTATACATGCTTGAATGTTCCAAATGCTTGACTTACATACCAATATGCATGTGTATGACTTATATATGTCCTTGTACTTGAATTCAAAGGTGTATACTGGTATGTATATGAATATTGGCTAATTATATATGCAAATGAAAGTCAATGGTGCATAAACACACTTAATGGATGATATTATGATGCAAGGACTTAAGTTAGATGAAAGGCATGTATGGCCCTTAATTAAGAAGTGTGAAATAGTATAAGATGTAATTGTATTTATATGCCTATTATTAATCAAAGTGGAATGGTGGTTACATGTCATGAATGATTATAGATTCTTAAAGATGATAAGCCAAGTACAATATATGAATGACTTTACTAAATGAATGTAAAACGGAAATGCTATAAGTTTGATGGACGAGACTCATACTTCTTCACGAGCTATTGATAAGGGCAAAGTGGTACAAGTTTGTGCTATTCACTTCATGACCTCACATAGGGCCTTAAAATGATGACTTCTCACTTGATGGCTTATGATAGAAACTTAATGAGTTTATATTATGAGTGGTATTATATGATCATCATTGCATATGATCATTAAAGTATCAATTATGCATCATGTCATGAATCATCCATACATATAGGCATGTTCATGACATATCATATAGAGGATATAAGCGGAAAAGAAAGTGATATATAGAGCAAAGTTTAATGAAAGCGTGCCAGGTCATACAATTATTATTAATTCCCTTGATGGAATCATACAGTTATTATTGATTCACTTGATGGAATCATACAGTATAGGTTCCTATCATGGAACCATAGAGAAATGTTATGTTCCTACAAGAACCAGAGAATGATACAGTACCAGTACATAGAGGAATAAACCCAGACCGAATTGTGCATAATCATACACAAAAGAAATGAAATGTTACAGGAAAATGAGAAGGAGAATGCAAAGCATAAATGCATTCTCATAAACATACATTATCGTTCATATATATCATGAAAATACAGTGGATGAAATGATGAATGCACTATAATTGTGCTTATATATAGTCATACACATAATAATGATGTATAGTATAGTATTTGATATAGGAAAAGTTACAGTGGATCTTTTATGGTATTTATTCCTATCGTTATATAGTATGCTATATATGTTGCCTATAACAAATAAAGAGTGATACAGAGTGACATGATATGATATAATTATACTATTTAATGATTGTTTACTATAACTTGACTTTAATGTGTTATTTATGATACATGATCATATCATTTACTCATTTTATATAACCACTAAGTTTTATACTCAACGTTTATCATTTGATGAATACAGGATGAGGACCTTTGAGCAAGAGTTTAGATTGACTGATCTATAGTCATAAGAGTTTGTTATTTAGAAGAATATCATTCTCAAAATAGTGTTGGAAAAATGTAACATACTTCAAGATGTCTTTTGTATATGCAGCTTGTTAGGTTAACCTTAGTGGTAGTAATACTTATGTTATGTACTTTTATTGTGTGTAATATACTACCTTATCATGTAAAATTAAAAACACAGATCTCATATAATGGATGATGGTATGAGCATGCATGATAGATATATGATAAATGTATAGGATATAATGAATGCATACTATTGTGTATTGATATTACCCATGTTTACAATTATTGCTAGATTACAGGTAAACATTATTTGATATGGTTAAATGAATTGGAAATGAAATAAAAATTGTATAGGTCCCTTATAGGACAATTAATGATTTCCTTGCTTAAGGGATTATTAATTATTCTATGAGAGCATGTTGCATTAGGTTTGGGTATGACACTAATCCATCAAGTTGTTAGTGTATGCTCTAAAGCATTGTGTAAAATTATAATTTTGTATTGAACATTTAATTAATAAAAGGGAATTATTCATTATTTTAGTGCAATATTTTTATATATTTGTTTTACTTAGAGTATTAAACTAAATAATGAAATCTAGGATACTAGAACAATATAAAGGAATTCATAAAGAGTTTATGGTATGATATTCTTATTGTATGCAAATGCTCAATATCTCAATTATCCCTTATTATAATATTAATAAGATTGGATATTATTAATATAGATAGATTACTATATGTTATACTTCCTTTTAGGTGTGATTCTCATTCATAATGATATGAGAAGTCTAAAGGAAACAAGTATATAAATAATATAGATAGATTTCATATGGATAATTGATCTATGTCTATAAATTAGTCATATCAATAATTCAAGTATCCTTAGACTTAATGTATCAAGGTCATATTAACCATGGAGTGTTATGTTTTGGTCTATATGCTATATTCCTCCTTAAGAGGCATTCATAGCTTGGAGATTGAGTATAATGTGAAGTGTTAAAATATATTTGGCATCAATAAATGATTCACCACCTTGAATTAATAGTAAGGGTTTATCTCATTAATTCATGTAATAATCTTTTATTCAAGAATCTCTGGTTAGAGTAAAATGCTTAATAATGAATATGATTCATAGGGACATTTGAGGAATAAAGATTATGGTACATGAAACATCAAGTTTATGGCATGATATAACATATTTGATTAAACATTAAGTTGACATTTATCCATTCTCAAACCTAAATGAGATTGTGGATGGTGAAAGGAGTTTATTACATTAGCATTTGATATAGAAGGGTCGTAGTTAAACTATTGGCCTCCTGACATTTAGGTAATCATAGTATGTCACTGGACATTGCTCTCGATTTATGTACAGTAATGTTATTAAATAAGATTTAATAATATTTTGGTATGTTGTCAACTTGTTAAGAACTAAAAAGATTACAAACTAAAAAGCAAAGGAATAATGATTCAAAATAAAAAGTAAAATAATATGATTATGAGATAATAAGGATAGTTTTGATCTATGAGATAGATTGTGATGAGAGCTTTGATTTTATACCTTAGTTATATGAATCAAACATGGATAGCTTTAAATATATATGGATTAAGGTGGATATCTAATGAATATGTCATAAGCATATATACCATGCACATGTGTGATGAGTTACATGCCTTATACATGCATCTAAAAAGGAAACGAGGAAGCACATGATTATTATATGCTCATTAAAAGGAGAAGGGAGCATATGCAAGTCATATACCAAATAAGTGTATGATATGAACATATGTATGATATGAAAGCCTTAAAACTAATATACATTAATAAATATGATTTACTAATTAGGTTTAGGCTAACAAAACATATTTTTCACACCTATCTCCTTTCTCTTCTTCTTTTCTTCCAAAAGAAAACTAAAGCAATAAGAAAGGAATAAGGGAAAATTCATTTTTATTCTAAAGTTGAAGAAATAGAAATCTGAATTCTCACATCCTTTCATTTTTGTTCTTACTAGTCTCTTAGAATGAATTTTAGTAAAATTTTTACTAATATATTCTTTTATCTTTTGTGTGGATAGTTTTAAGATCTTATAGTTTGAGGATTAAAAAGGTTTGCTACAACCATTTTGATGGACAAGAACAAGGATACAATATTAATGTAAGTGTTACTATTAATATGCCATGTTCTTCTCTTCCTCTTTGGGTATTTTTATTGATGTGATTGTTGAGACTCATGTTCCTATATGTTTTTGAAAAATTTTAAAAGCTATTCTACTACCTTTTCATATGATTTTAACCAACATAAGTAAGATTCAAAATTTGTGTACTCATATCTCAAGTATATTAAGCAATCATAACATGCAAGGGTATAGAGTACTATACTATAAAAAAGTCTACTATAAAATATTAAAAAAAGTTGATATTATAAATAGCTACATGAAGATAAGGCTTATTGTAGGCTCTAAAACTTGCTTCCATCGATATGGTATTTATCTATACTACAATTGGTGGACTCCACTCTAATGTTGTAGTGCACTAGTCTGCTAAATGAATGACATCCTAATGCAATTGATCAATCATCTGTTTAAGTCAATCTTGTACCTCTTTATTAGTGTGATATTGAGCATGCATTACATAATCATATATACATTAGAACATGCATACATGCACATTCATAAACCATACATATGAATACAACAAGTACATATCCCAAGCATTTGCATCTCTCTATTATAATATATATACAAGTCTAATAATAGATGAGCCATATTAATATGATCATCCCTAGGAACTTACAAGCCCAGATTATATGAATATAATAAACTCACTAATATCAAAAAGCAAACAAGAGTATAAATTACTTATAAAGTCATACTTAGAAAAGATAAAGAGAAAATGATAAGAACAATAAAGTCCAAATGTATGTCTTTAACACCTTTGTAGTACCTACTACAAAAATCTAGTACTAGTATGATGGTAGACCAAACTAATGCATGTCAACTCTAATTTCTAAATTTGATCGTAAAAAGTTAAAAAAATCTCCAAACACATGTAAAATGCCAAACTCACTCAAGTGAAGCTCAAAACTATTTCAATACAAATATTACTTATATTTTTATGGAATTCCCATTTTTAAAAAATAAAAAATTCATCAAAGAATTATTAGATTGGTCCAACAATTAACCAATTTATCCTTTATTTAATTAGAAGGATACCAACCTTAGTCACTAGCTAAAACATTAAGCATCCAACACCAATTTTATAACTTCAACATTAATAAATAACTTTGAAAATATAGGTCTAGTAATTGATCAAATGATCTAATAATTAATTAAGAAGACTATTAATTGTTTAAACTTAAGAATAGTCTTGACCTATTAGCCTGAGAAGTAAGTGTATATAAATAGATTTGAGGATATTTATAAGTCACATATAATAGCTATAATCTTAGCTTAATAGTTAACCAATCAACTAGCATTAGTAAGATAGCCCAAGCACAAGGCTCCCATATGTTGAATTCGAGTATCAAGCATCTGCATGAGCACCTTTTAGCCAATATCAGTTTGATAATTTGAGTAACGAGCACCCAAGTATCAAATTTAGGATTTCAAGTCTTAACATAAGTAATTGATAGTTTACTATGATTGATTAGTTTAAGTAAGAGGATCTCAAATGTTGAATTTGAGCATCAAGCCTCAATATAAGTACTTTATAGCTAACATTAACCAAATAACCAAAGTAACAAGCTATCAGATATTGAATTCGGAATTTAAAGCCTTGATAAGAGCACTAATGAGATCAGTTTGATACCTTAAGGTATGAGGCTTCCAGATGCTAAATTTAGGTCCCAAGCCTTAGTATAAGCACTTTCTAACCAGCATCATCTAGATAGCTTGAGTGATACACATAAATTTTCTACACAAATGTGCATCAAACATTATTTTTGTATGAATATATGGTGCACATTCATGCATCATGTAGCACATATTATTGTCTAGATAGAAAATTCCCACAACGAGAGTCTAAAAAACCCCTTTTCCTATTAATCACTATAATATCCTCAAGTACTTTCAAAAAAGGTATACAAAGAAATTAAAGTAAATGAAACTCTACCAAAATTTATTTCTTAAATAATTAGTCATGTAAGTAGCCTTGGTTAAGTTTAATCTTATACTAATTAACTTCCTTAGCATTCTAAAATCAAGACATTGGAAGAATTTAGCCTTGGTTAAGCCTTGAAAGCTCTATTTCTTGCTTTTCTCCTTCATCTCTTCATGATTATTGTATTTTTCATTTATTTTTTGGGTTTTTCTACTTCTATCTAGAAACTTGTGTTGAACATTATACAATGTTCAACAAATGTTGTTATCTGGCTAAATTTTCAACATATTTTTCCTATTTTTATTTAAAAATGATATTCCTGGTAGTATTTTAGTTGTGCCATAACCATATTAGCATCAAGTCATCTTATTTTATATCAAATTGATTACTAAATTTTATCACTTATTTTAAAAGGTTACTTAGACTTTTATAAAAAGATTTAATATAACGAACAATTAAAAATTAATTCATACATATTCATCATATTTTTTTATTCTTTAATAAATAATATTTTGCTTAATATTTATGATATTTTTCTTATAATTTAATCAATAATTTACAATCATTTATATATATATATATATATATATATATATATATATATATATGAAAAAATGTAAATTGAAAAAAATATGGAATAAAAATATAAATAATGAAAATTTATTTTTTAATCTAATATGAAGATAAAATAATTTTCATGAAAATGTGTGATTTAATTTTAATTTAATATTTTAAAAAATTTATGCCAAGAGCAAAATTTTGATACATACTTTTAAATAAAAATGATTATATATATATATATTGATGTATTAATCATGTTACACTAACATATATTAAAAGCATTTGTTCGAATAACCTTTTAATATTTATCAAAAAATTTGCAATCTACACTTTTTGATGCATATATAAAAACAAATGTAAATTATTGATTAAATTATAAAAAAATATTATAAATATCATATAAAGTATTATTTATTAAAAAATAATTAAAGTATGATGAAACTCTTTATTTTAATTACTAATTATGTTGAATTTAAAAATCAAATAGGATAATTATTTTTTAAAAATATCAAGATATATACATTAATTTAAATTGTTTATTATATTAAATTTTTATATAAGAATTTGAATGACATTTTCAGAATAAGTGACAAAGTTCAATAACCATTTTGATAAAGATAACATGACACTGATATGGACATCAACTTGGTGTTGATTTGACACATATTCCATCTCTAATTATCATATTAATATTGCATCAATAAATTTGATCAAAATTCCACTTGTGACCTCTTGATGAAACAAAAATAGAAATATAAAGTCTAAAAAGAAAAGAATTACAATTTAATGACCAATTTAATACAACTTATCACATCCAAACCTGGTGTAACACGCTCCTATAGAATAGTTAATAATTCCTTAAGCAAGGAAATCATTAATTATCTTACAAGGGATCTATAAAATCTTTTTCTTTTGTTCATTTTATTATTTCAGATAATATATATATGTAATCCAATGATACCTGTAAACATGGGTAATATCAATACACAATTATATGCATACATGATATTTGCCATTCATAACTATACTGTCATCCATCATATGAAATCTATGTATTTAATTCTACATATCTTAATGGTATTGATATTACACATAATAAAAGTTTACAACATAAGGATTACTATTATAAGGGTTAATACAACAAGCTGCATAAGTAAAAGATATCTTGGAGTATGTTATATTCGTCCAACACTACTCCGAGAATGAGATTCTTCAAAATCACAACCTCTTCTAACTGTTAATTAGTCAATCTAAAGCCTCACTAGAAGGTTCCGCTCTTGCATTCATCAAATAATAAACATTGAGTATAAAACTCAATAGTGCTTTAAAATGAATAAATAATTTGAATACATAACATAGATAACATAATAAAGCCAAATCGTGGTGAACAATCATTAGCAGTATAATTGTATCATATCATGTCACATTGCATTATTCTCTTTTTGATATGAGTAATGCATATAATGTATTGTGTAAAGATAGGAATAAACACCATAAAGGATCCATTGTAACTTTTCCTGTATCAAATACTGTATTTGAATATCATTACTCTATATACCTCTTTATATAAGCATAACTATAGTGCATTCATCATTTCAATATCTATATATTCATGATGTATGAATTATAATATATATCTATGAGAATGAAATCATGCTTTGCATTCTCACTTTGATTTTCATGTAACATTTCATATTATCTCTGTATGATTGTGCACAATTCGTACAAGGTCCATTTCTCTGTGTACTGGTATTATATAATACTCTGGTTCCTATAGGAACATAATATTTCTCTATGGTTCCATGATAGAAACATATATTGTATGATTCCATCAAAGGAATAACTCTATAACCAGTACGTTGTCATTGAACGTTGCTCTATATATAACTTTCCTTTCCCACCTTATATCTTTTGTATGATATGTCATGAATATGCCTTTATGAATGAATGATTCATGACATGATGCATAATTGATGCTTTGATGATCATATGTAATGGTGGTCATATGATACCATTTGTCATATAAACTCATTGCGTTGCTTTCGTAAGCATATAGGTGAAAAGTTATTATTTGAAGACCCTATGAAAGATCATAGAGTGAATAGTATAAACTTGTTACCACTTTGCCCTTATCAATAGTTGGAGGAGAAGTAAGCTTCTTATCAGCTAAACCTGTAGCATTTCCATTTTATATTCACTTAGTAAAATCATTCACCTATTGTACTTGACTTATCATCTTTAAGAATCCATAACCATTCATGACATGTAGCTATAATTCAACTTTGATTCATATTGAGCATATAAGCATAATATCATCTCAGAACATTTCACGCTTCACAATTAGGGGTTATACACACCTTTCGGCAAGCTTAAGTCTTTGAACTATAATACCATGCATTAAGTGTGTTTATACATCATTGACTTTCATTTGCATATATGGTTAGCCATTATCTACCTACACACCATTACACACCTTTGCATTCAAGTACAAGTGCATATACAAGACATACATATGCATATTGGTATGTAAGTCAAATATTTAGAACATGTAAGCATTTATAAGACTTGTCATAGCATGTATGAACATATAGCATTAACTTTTTTTATGCCTCTAAGTGCATATTCTTGTGTATAGTGAAGAATTATAAGGACTAGGTGTGTATAGCATTGATTTTGGAAGCTTAAAATGCCCATTCATTAAGGTGTCTAATCATACAATGTAAGTTACTATTCATTTGGTCATGCGCACTATTTATTCTGTATGTTTTACTATTCATATGGTTAATTTCCTTCTATGTTTCATTCCTCTTTTTACCTTATTTGCATATGCTATTATGTACCCCTAATAACCCTCTTATGAATCATAAATGGCACTCAATTTTAGCCCATTATCCCACACACATCTAAAGGTATTAAATCATACAAATAAAGTACCAAAACATAGACATTTAAGGCACACAACACAAACTTGCCAAAACTAGAAAATGCAAACACCATTTTTATGTGTATTGAGACAAAATGAATTTTTAAGCTATCTTCTTGGCCACATAACCAAGTCATATACCATTAGAAACTAGACTCATCAAGGTTACATTCAAGATATAGCATCCAATTTATTTCTTCCATTAAGGCCTCCAAAACTAAAAAGGTTGCATATAATGATTTTATTGCCAAAATTGCATTATTTTGCATACTTAAGTCACACTTGCATGAAACTTGCAAGCAACACGTATAAACTTGCATAATTTGACCTTTTTACTTCTTATGGAACATGAAACACGCATATCTTGAGCCTCATATGGTAATTAGCATGCAAACAACCCATACAAGATGACTTATTACACATGTTACACTAAAATTAACATTTTCAACATACCACTAACTTATACCATTCTTTCCTCTATCATAACTTGGTTATATGGTCACTTTTAATGCATAAACATGTAGTCTTAAGATCTATCTATAATCAATATATTCAAATTTGCAATTACACATTCACATCTTTTACAATACATAAAGTTACACAATTAATGCATTATGACTCACATGCTGCCTTATAAGTTCCTTTATGCATACTTAACCATTTTGACCTCTAACTCACATTAACATCAAGCCATACCAAATGTAAACATACATACAAATGTTACACATAAACTTAGGTCCATTTATCCAGTATACAAAGTACATATCCACCTTTAAGGCAATATGCATATAATATATACAAATGATATACCTTGTTACCTCTTAATGACTAATTCAACATTTTCATGCCATAACTAACTTTTCCATGTAGCCAAACCCATTTTCATCATATAAATACATTATTCAATCATGTTTTCACATAAACTCAAGAGCTATACAATTCTACCCCTTGAAATAGTGAATAGTTGAATAATCCCAAATTGGGCAAGAAGTTGGATTTCATGTTTCCATCACATTCAATCATCTTTCCATCAACCTTTAAGCATACCAACCCCTCTAAACACCTCTAGACATCATTTACACACTTTAAACAGCAACCAAATTGATAAATTTAATGGTTACAAGTTAGGGATTTACACAAATTTCACATAGCAAAATAAAAATTCATTTGGTTATGCATAACATCAAATTCAATAACTTAACTTCCTTATTCTTTCATCATTCAATCCAATTCTTCCATTTACATACAATCAATACAACCCTACAGCAAATTACTTCTTCATTTAAGATATAAGAATGCATAAAGAAGAAGAAGAAGACATAGATAGAACGCATAGAACACCAAAAATAACATGACAACCAAAACCTTTACATGATTTTACCTTGAAAGAGTGTTTTTCTTTAAGTTTGGATGCAAGAAGAAGGAGAAGAGGAAGAAGTTAAATGTTGGAGGGTGAAAGAATGAACAAACCAACTTTTATTCCTCCTTAGACAATATAAGACTTAATTTTGACCATATTAAAAATTAACCAATAAAAACATGACATTTGGTAAGCTTATCTTACCTTACTAAACCAATTTATTTCCTTCTCTTTAATTCTCATTTTTACATCATATTTATTTCATGATTTCATAAGATTGCACTTACCATTCATCATGATGTCATGAACATAAATCTTACATGTAATAGTTTCCAACATTAAACTGAACTTTCCATAGAATTCCATTTATGTCTTAGCTAACCATTTAATATACCATTGCTTATAACTTCACTTTAATTTATACTTACATATTTTAAATTGTACTTTATCATACAATAACATGTTAAACATGTGAATGCATTACCTTACACACATAAATTCTATCATTGAGCTTCATTTAAAGCATTTAATAAAAGCATACCAAATTCGTATCTTTAGTGCATATTCACTTCTATAATCATCTTTCCACTTTCTTTTCATTTCTTTCTCTATCAATTCCATATCATATGGAATTCCTTTATCTATAATACATCTCACTTCACATTCATCATATCAAAGCATTCATGCATAATATCTGATTCATGCATTTCATGCCCTAATCAATCATTCACTATAATGTATGCATAAAATGTATGCACACAAGGATACTGTGTATGGATATGACATAACCACTAAAATTTAATAACCTCCTAGGATATTAACCTAATATATTCTAATAGTATTTATGTCATTGGTTTTTATTACATGTATCCATTATGTTAATATTTATTCAATACATCTACCAAACACATATGCTTAATGTCGAACATATAAATAGTTATGTCAACTTATAATAGTCATTTACTTTTTATGTTTTCTAGATGATGTACATGCACAAGTATTTACTACCTATAGTTAAAATAAAAATAGTTACATAACCAAAATAACTACTAAGAATATATTACATTATCAAAGTGTATATCTGAGATTTTTACATAAATAAGGGCTTCAACAATCCTAATTCTCTTGCAACTAGCTTGACTTACATTCATCATATGATAAACATTAATATAAAACTCAATGGTACATAAAAAGTAAAGTAACAATAGTTAGTTCTAACATGAACATGTATTTACAATTATAAGAGCTCACAATTATTTTATAATAAATGATTTCATGTACACATAGCAATACATATCATTCCTGTATGAATATATATAAAACATTCATCATATGTCATTTAATATTGATTTATCTTTCCATAATTATGAACTCATTATCACACTGGTATTTGCTATCAAACTTCATAAATATCATGCATATGGTATAAATAACATCTTAATATTTTCTATTAATTGATTTATGTCATTCATACCCTATTGAATACCATAACTCATTGAGGAGGGGAGATGATATCTACCAACTTCAAAAATAAATATAGTCTCATCAAGGATGGACAATATCAACCAATAACAAAATTAATCATATCATCGTATATTATATCATAACATCATCAAGGAGGAACAATATCAACCAACCTTGAAAAATAATCATCTCATTGAGGAGGAATGATATCAACCAAGCTTCAAAATAATATAATCTCATCAAGGAGGGATAATATCAACCACCTTAAAAAATAATCATAATATCACCATAATATCCCTCCTTATTCTTCTATATATAATGTTGCATGATTTAATACATGAATAACTTAATATTGATATCATGATGTATGTTGCATGACCATATCAATTTTATATGATATGTTACTCATCATTAATTATGCATCAATGGATAAATAATTATAATTCTCAACAAGAAACATTGACTAATACCAATATATCAAACCAACATACTTATTAGGCATTTGTACCTTATCATGATAATAAATAATAAATATATTGTATGAATTCTTATTTCTATCTTAATTTAATAACATTTCCAAATAGAATCATCAAATAATTAATGAATGATAGTTAAACCATTAATCAATAATTTTATTGTGATGCATTTACCTTCAAATAAATTTTTTGTTTACCTATCAATCTCATGTGTAGAATTAGTAGAAAATAACCATAAACTATCTTACTATGTACTTTTCCTCTTACTAATTAACATATAACCATTCTTATATGGTTGACGGTTAATGAGCATAAACCTATCTCTCCTTAGCTTTTACTCATTTATGAAATAAGGGTAACAATTCTTCAATCCTTTGTACCTATTATGCATAGATTTCATTAAGTAAATTAAATATATCATATAAATTTTTTAATTTATATCTCATTCAATACACATTTCTATCCGTTCCCATATATATTCTTTAATCTAATTTTGAACCTTACATACATTTTTATTAGTATAGTTATCATGATTAACAAGCCCTCCTTATAAATTTTCTTTTAGTAATAACATTTACACACACACCCCATTAATTTCTTTATATACATAAGTCTCATTCATAATGCTCATTTATGAGTTTGATATTCATGGTTCAATGTACACATGTGTAGCTAGATGGTAAATGGATTACCTTACTTAACTATTACCTTCATCTTTTAATTATATTACAACCTATCAAATAATATAAGCATTTAACTCATTCACAAATAAATACTAAGGAAATCTTTAATTTGTACTTTATGCTTTAAGCATACATGTTTCCTTACTATAGATGTGCCCTTATATTAAGCATCATCATAATTCATCCAAGGTAAGCATGCATAACTGGTTAAGTGTATAGTCACTTTTCATTCATGGGTATTAATTGTGCAAAGAAGATGAATAACATCAATGCACATATTTGGTTCTTATGCCTTTACATCTCCCTTCTCATATATTGTATAAGCATACATTCACTTAGATTTCAACAACAATTGGGTCTTTCAATATATCAAACATAGACCTATTCTCTTTTTAAAAATTTTATAATTATAACTAAGTACAAGGAACAAACATATTTGATCATGATAACTCTATAAATTATGAATTAACATTAAGTTATCTTTTAATGTTTATAATTTCCATTTAATAGTTGCATTACTTACCCAACTCGTGGTCATTGTTGATCATAAAATTGTTTGATAATTCCAATTTCAAGCATCTTTTTTCCCACATTAATTAATCCAACTTTATTATATCAGCCTAAAGTATCAAAATGCATAATATTTATGGTTCAATAATAGCTTTAGTATGCATTTAGATTAAATTCAATTTAGCTAATTACCACACCATTAGTTTCAATCTTTATAATGCATTTTTTATCACTATTTATGCATAATCAATCAATAATTTATTGCAGGTCATTATAGTTACATCGGTCTAATTCTATACTTGGTAAGTGTTTACTAAATACTTATTTATATTACTTCACAATAAAGCAAACCATACTAATAAGGATATAATAAGGTCACTATTAATACTAATAATTTAGGTTTTATATATAGATGTATTTAACACATTAAGTATTAATCATCAAAGATATAATTTACATAATGAAATGCTTGTCCAATTAACCATACTTCTTTTAACATTCAGTTGCTCTTAATCAAGTTATTTACACATAAGTTTACACTTAATAATCAAATGACAATCTTATTATGTTTAACAATATATAAAAACTTAAAAGATTTTTCTACCCAATCAATTAATATAGCTTTCTAAAATCAATCTCAAGTTCACCCTTATGCATATGTTAGTATAAATAAATAAGAATTGTTTGATGGGAACTAAAAAATTGAGAATTGATATATTTTACTTATTTTAGGGAGCACATTTAAAAATTTGTATATAGTATATTGCATTTATGCTTAAATCAATCTTGTACATCATAAATGCTTCAAACTAACAATCCATCCTATTATGAACATTAATCACGGTTTTAGTTAAATTAAGTTAGTGTTATTAAAATCCCTTAATCTTTATTTCATTTCATATAAGGTTTTCATGAAAAAATTTGTAATCTTATTGCAAATTACCAAAAAATCATTTTTGATATTATACATCTTTACAAGGTCATGATATCATCATACAAGATAGTTTAGTCCTCCTAGCATTTTAGGTAGATAATTATCATATTATCACATAAGGAAGTAGTTAAGTTATACCTTTTTAATCCCCCTTTATTTTCTTAAATGTTTCATTATTAAGCATATTGAAAATTAGTTAAGCCATTTGATCATTTACCATTATATCCTTTCTATCCTTTTGATCATTTACCATATAAGTTCATTCCTTTCTATCCTATTTTTAAAAATTTAAACCTTAAAGTTTTAAACACTTTAAAATGAAAAATTTCCTTTTAAAATTAACCAAAACTTATCAAAATCATTCTCTTCACCCTTTCACTTAATATTATTTGATTTTCAAGGGTTTCCTTAAATTTATTATTCAAATTTTTAAGATTTTTTTCTCATTAACAATAATAAATGAAAAAATAACAACATAAAGAAAAGGAAAGAGAAGGTGTAATAAACTCATCTTTAAACCTAGTCTCTTACATGAATATATGGATGTCTCCCATATATCAATTCTTCAAGGTAAAATACATGTTCTTAACTATTTATTTAACATTATTATCTTAAGAAATAAGAATTCTTAACATCATAGAAAAGTTCATCTATAGTGCTGGTTGGCTTCTTTTGCATATATGGATAACAAATGTGTTGCCTCTTTCATATTAGAATTAAGCCTTAAGTAACAATAAGTAAAACCAAAATTTAACTAAATGAATAATGCAATTTATTTTGATTTTAATTTTGATTTTATCATAATTAGTTTGGTTTCAATTTTTATAAGTGAAAAAAATCAAAAGTACTTTGATTTTTAAGATGAAAAACCTAAAATTCAAATCAATTAAATATTACATATAAAATATATTGCATAAGAATTGTTAATATGTAACTGGCTTAATGGTAACATCACTTTTAAATACTATTTTATCCATGGTTCAAATCTTTATACCATCATTTTTCACTATAATTTTCTAACAAAGTGAATTTTATGCTTTAGGGTTACATTTTCTCTTATAAAAGCAAATGAAAACACATTTAAAATTCCATTTGTAATTCATTACCTTCTTCTTAATATTGTTAAAGGGGGAAATAGATAGATACAATGTTTTATGAATATCAATCTTTTGATTATCTTTAAGATTGATATGTCTTGTTTATGTTTTATGCATCTCTAAAAAAGGGAAATTGTTAAAGTGTATGGTTTTACTCTCATGTTTTAAAATTAACAACTGCATGTTTATTGCTACTAAATTTTAAATTAAGTGTTTTAGATTGAATAACCAATGTTTTATGATAAGAGTTAAGGTATTATAATATGTTCTTAAAAGATGCAAAAGGTGATCATATAAAGGTATTACCTTAACCATTTTATCCTTTTTATATAGAATATGATGATACATGCATACTACCTAGCGGTATTATTGACTATCATGCCGATTTCAAGCTTATCATCCTAGTAATATATGGTATTATTGTACTATAATATGATGCAATAATGTTGTTAACCCTTTTACAAATTGTCATATTGAATAGCAAGGAGTGGCATGTTGGTTCCTTAGCATAAGTAAATTTAGAATGTTAAGTGGCACCCTAATAGTGTAGCTTAATTATGACAATTTTATGGGGAAAGCCTATCAATGATTGGTAACCCTGGATGTTAGTCATGGTTGACATGAGTTATGCCATGTCTTTGGTAAAAGGTAAAATGATATGGGAAAATTTGGTCATATGAGATTTGGCAAGAAGGAAAGCTAATTTGGAGTGAAGCCTAGCAAATTAATGAGAAAAATTGGCAGATTGGCTACAAGTAATTTTTGATAATTAATGGTGTTAGCATATTTTAAGGCATCTAGATAATGTAGGAACAAATTACTAATATGCAAAGGATAGATATAGTATCCAAATTCATGTTTAGCAGTTAAGGATGTCAATTTCCTATGGATAATGCATAAATAATTACTTATATGCTCTATATGCCTTTAACTCATAAATGTCCTTTAATCTATCTATCATGTCTTGATAAAAAAATAACCTTTATTGTGTTCATAAGAAACATTAATTGATCAACTGTGGAACTTAGTGCCATATAGTCAAACATTTTTGTAACCAGAAAAATAGCTCTATGATAACTAGCATCAGAGCCCAATATGATAGTTAAAGGAAATGATGAACTCAAAGAACATATTATGAGAATTGAAGCTTTGCTTGATATTGCCTTTAATGATGCTAAACTATTGATTTTGATCAACAATCTGGCAATTATTGAAGTAAACCAGGAGGATTTTTGTAAGTCCTTAATGGAGGAAGTCATTAAACTCTAGAAGGACTATGAAATTTTGAATTTAGAACTAGCTACCATACAGAAGTTAGTACGTCATAATGTTCAAAATATCAAGGATCATCATAAAGTGAAGGTGCCTAAACCTAAGACCTTTAAAGGAACTAAGAGTGTGATTTTTTATGAGAAAAGGGAAGTATTTCATAATTTCATACTGATACACACCATAATAAAATGGGCTAGTAGAGCAAAAAAACCATAATCTTTTAAATGTAACCAATGCATTATTGATTAAGTCCTTTGTTCCTTCTAAATTTTAGGTTGAAGCCTTATCCACAATAGCTTATTTAATTCATTAACTACCACGTTAAGTGTTAAATCTTAATTCTCTCTATTATCATCTTTATGGTAAAATTTCTTATTATTATGAGTTACATACATTTATTTATGTATGATTTATCCATTTTCTTCTTCCTAATTAGCTTGACTTGCCATTTGATACTACTCATGGACTTATCCAATGAGCATACTTTGAAGATACTTGATATTGCTCTTGAACTTTTTTCTTGCAGTTTCTTTAAAGTGAGCTTATACTTTATTAATCAACTAAAGTATCTTGAACTCATGAGTGGTATGGCTTTTCTTTAACTTTGACCAATATTTTTGTTTGATCATGTTATTCATAAGCTTCCAATCATGAATGTTGGTAGAAAGCCTTAAAGGAAGAACTTTAAGCTCTCTAGGAAAATAACATATAGGATATTATTTCTTATCCTTCACCAGTAAGATGCATAAGATTTAAATAGGTTTACTCTATTAAAATTCATTTTCATTTAATATTAGTTTGATATAAAGCTTGATTGGTCACTCTTTATAACAAACAAGAGTGTAGCGTCAACTATGAAGAAACTTTTGATCTAATGACAAAGATGACTACCAGGCAATTTATTATTACAATTAGTACTTCTCAAGGCTAATCACTTCACCAAATGGATGTAAAAATGTGTATTTATTTATGATGACCTTTAAGAGGACATTCATATGATTCCTCCATTAGATTTATTCTCCTCGTCTCAATCAGAGATACATAAATTAAAGTGGTCTTTATATATTTTAAAATAAGCTCCTTGAGCTTGATTGAAAAATTTTCAAAACACTTTGCTTCAATTCTCTTTTAGCGAAAGAAAATATGATTCTTTTATGTTTCTTTATAAAACATTTGTTGGATGTATTATTCTTCTTATATATATAGATGATATTATTATTAAAGGAACAAATTCTCTTTTAATCTCTCAACTTCAACATCGTTTTAAGGATTATTTTCACATAAAGGATCTTAGTTCTCTTACATATTTCTTAGGCTTAGATGTGCATTTTGATTCATCTAGTATATTTTTTTACCAATATAAATATATACAAGATTTGATAGTCCTTTGAAGTTAGATGTTAAATATCATCATGAGAGAGGAGATCTTTCACTTGATCTTACTTATTATTGATAACTAGTTAGAAGCTTAAATTATCTCACTACTATGAGGCTAGATATCTCCTTTGTTATTCAACAAGTCAGTTAATTCATGCAAGTTCCCTATCATTTACATTTGGTAATTATGCAACGTATCATTCAATATCTTATATGGTCATCATATCATGAATTTATTCTTTCTTGTTGGTTCTCCTATTCATCTTATTATTTTCAGTGATATCTATTAGGTTGGATGTCATAATACTTATTGCTCAATCAATTGTTGATGTATGTTTCTTAGTATTATTTTGATCTCTTAAAAGATAAAGAAATAAGATTATGTCTTAAAATCCTCCATATAATAAAAATATTATGTTATGTCAATTGCTTGTTTTGAAATCGTATGGCTTCATGTGTTACTTAATGAGATTGGATTTCCTTAATCTCATCATATCCTTTACAAGTTGGTAACACAAGTTTTATTCAAATTGCCGCTAATATGATTTTTCATGAATGTAAAAAATATATTGAGATGGATTGTCATTTGATATAAGAAGTAGCAAACACTACTGTTATTTCTCTTCCATATATCCCAAGTAATCTTTAAATAGTTGATATTCTTATTAAAGCATTATTAAACAACATCATTAATTTTTGGTTGGAAAATTAATGCTTCTTTACTTACCAATATCAATTTTAGGGGGATATTAGGATGGAGGACATGTGATTAAGATTGAAGATAGCTAATTAGCCTTTATTTCTAATTTAATTCATTCCATAAACATTTTATGAATGCAACATATTAGTTGTATATTTATTGTAGAAATTGTTTTCCTTTTATACAATAATATTACAAATAAATTATAATTTTATAGGTATGTAATAAGAAAGAATTCCTTTTTGATGTAATAACTCTCCAATTGAGAGATATTTAGCCAAGTTGAAAGTTTTAAATGATAGTTTTATATAATCTTTGCTATTTGTTTTGAGAGAATTTGCAAGCATCCATTATTTGCTTATGCAGAAATGATTATGAAACATATAAGAAAGATTCTCAAGTTAGCTTGTTAAGGTTCCAAGTTAGCCCTGAAAATTTATTATAATGATTTACTTTTGTAGTGAAACCTCAAACATATATCTTGAGAGAGTAGTTGTAAGTGTTAAGCTAAATCATTATTCTCAGCGCTTGTTTTATCTTCTCTACTTTATTTTTATAATGCTTATTAACTTGGTAATTTGCATTACTATTTCTATATATATTTTTGTTGTATTCCTTTCTTTTAAGATTCATTCAACATTTTGTAACAAAGATATCTTGATGAATACCTTGATTAATTCACATGTTTTTCTAAAGGGGACGTTTTTGAAAATTAATTGTTTTATTTTCACATTGTTTTCATTTAAATTGAATTTTATTATTTTGATTTAAATTTATTTTTCATGTTGACAAAATTAGTCAACTAATTTCACTAGACTTGTATAATTATTTTAATCAATTTAACTTGTTTTTAAATTACTTTAATATTTTAAAAAATCAATTTATTTTTCTTGATTACTACTTCAAGACTAATACTATACAATTAAATGTAAAGACTATTAATGTTCTAAAAAAAAGGACCAAATAATTGATATGATTTCAAAATTTAGAAGTGGATAAGATTAGAGGAGGTAAAATATGTTTTTGATTTGAATTGGTATTTTAATTTTTATATTTTATAATATTCCAAGAAATATTTGAGTGAACATAATAAAAAATATTTAAATTTTATTTTTTAAATATATTCACATTCTTCTAGATTTAAGAAAAAAGATTTTATTTTGATTTAAAAACTATGTTCAAAATAATTAACAAATGTGATTTTTTATTTCATTTTAGAATGACATTTTTATTTAATTATTGTAATTATATTATTTAAGGTTTAGAGTATGGAAATATTTGTAGAAATCATCCTTTATTTTCTTCTAACAATTCAGTCTAGTTGTGATGTAGAAGCTTCTTTAAATGACAACGAGAGCTTTTGGATAAATAATAAATAAATAACTAATTCTTTTATAAATTATTTAATAATTTATTCTCAATTTTAATATAATTATTTTATTATTTTTATTTATTAGATTTGATTATATTTTTATCTTTAAAGTAATTTTTAGACCAAATATAAAATATTTTTGCATTGTTCTCTATAATTTTTTAATCAAATCCTATTTTTCTAGTCAAATTTATTATATACATTTTATGTTTTACCTTTTACGATTGGACGGTGATGATTTTGATATTTCAAAAATATATATTTCTTGTAAAGTCTAAAATAAAAATAAAAATTAATATAAAGGTTTAGTGATAAATGAACTAAAGTATGAGGATTTTTTAATTAAATTATAAAAAGAAGAGAAATAAGCATAATTAGAAACTAATTTTAGAGGGTTTGTAGTAATTTATTCATATTTTTTAATGATAATAGATAATTTGGGTATTTTAATAAACATAACTAAAGTTGAATGGTGTTTTAATGAGATCCAAAAAAAAGTAGAAAGTGAGTTAGTAATTAGATCATAACCTCAAGGGTTCATAATAATTTATCCCTTAATTATTTTATGCTAAAAGAATTGAATTCTCAAACTAAATTGGACGAAAATTCAAAATAATCTAATGTAAAAATTTTTATTTTCAATATGATTTTAAAGATTAAATTTTTTAAAGAATCAAAATTTAATACACTTATAGATTTTGAAATCCTTCTGTTGGATCAAACTATGAATAACCTTAACACAAATTAAATTAATCAATATAATCATAGTATATTAAAAAGGTATATTAAAAGAGAGAAAAGGCAAATGTGAAAATAGAAGTCTACCCTCCTCTTTCCTCTCCTTCATGTTTAATTCAAAAATAAATGATATTTTTTAAAATTTACATGAAGATAATTTATAATTTATGTTATATTATTTAATTTTTGACCTAAACAAAATTTATTCAAATATAAATACTATTAATTTAATTTTTATTTGTTAATTAATAATTATTTTATATTTTATGAGATATTTATTAAAGTTACAAAATATCTCATATTTTTAATATATAGCTTAACATTTTCAAACTGTTTCTATAAAAGTCAAGTGAAATAGATTGACCGAATACATCTTTCTCAAATTTTTATTTAATATTATAAAAGAGAAGAGGAATATATGAAATGATTTTTTTACTATTCCTTTAAATTTATTAAAACTAATTTTATTTTTATTTTAATTATCTAATAGTCATAGTATATTAAAAGAGAGAATGAGGATATTGAAAAAGACAGTTTTATCATTCCCTCTAAAATTTATTATTTTTAAAATATTTAATTTGTTAGCTACTAATTATTTTATATTTTATATTATATTATCTAATTTTTATCTAAACAAATTTTATTCAAAGACAAATACTACTAATTTTATTTATATTTATTAATTACTTATTATTTTGTATTTTATATTATATTATCTAATTTTTTGCTTAAATAAATTTTATTCAAAGATAAATACTACTAATTTGATTTGTATTTGCTAATTAATGATTATTTTATATTTTATAAGATATTTAGTAAAGTTATAAAATATCTCCATTAGCTTAATATTTTCAAATTCATATTATAAAAAACAAGTGAAATAGATTGATTAAACACATCTTTCTCAAATCTTTATTTAATATCATAAAAGAAAAAAGGAACATGTGAAATAATGGTTTTACTATTCCTTTAAATTTATTAAAAATAATTTTAATTGTATTTTAATTATCTAATAGTAATAATTATAATATATAACAATTCATTTCTATCTAAAAATTTTATTTAAAATTAAATATAAATATGAATTATTTTTATTATAAATAATTAGTTTTAAGAAAAAAAGTTTATTAAATAACCTATATTTGCTAAAAATGATTTTATTTTATTTTAATAATTACATAGTAATAATTTTAATTTATAATGATTGATTTATATTATAAAATTATATGAATGAGAATAATGCTTATGATTATTTTTTAAAATATGATCTATTTATTAAAGTTACAAAATATCACGTATTATTAACATATAATTTAATATTTTCAATTAGAATCATATGATTGTTTAGGATTTATATAATTTGATTATCTAAATTATTAAAGTTTAAAAAATAATAATTATATTAAATACTATTAAATTTATTTGTATTTGTTAATTAATTATTATCTTATAATTTATATTATATTATCTAATTTTTTATCTAAACAAATTTTATTCAATGATAAATACTATTAATTTGATTGTATTTATTAATTAATAATTATTTTATATTTTATAAGGCTTTTATTAAAGTTACAAAATATCTCATATTGTTAATATATAGCTTAACATTTTCAAACTCATACTATAAAAGTCAAACAGAATATATTGATTAAACATATTTTTCTCAAATTTTTAATTAATATTATAGAAAGGAAAAGAAATAAGTGAAATTATGGTTATACTATTTCTCTAAATTTATTAAAATTAATTTTAATTTTATTTTAATTACTTCATAGTAATCATTTTAATTTATAACAACTAATTTCTATCTAAAAATTCTATTTAAACTTAAATATAAATATGAATTATTTTTATTGTAATAATTAGTTTTAAAAAATAAAAATTTATTAAATAATCTAAATTTGCTGAAACTAATTTTATTTTATTTAATACTTTAATAATATCAATTTTAATTTATAATGATTGATTTTTGTTGGCCTTATGATTATTGATTTTAATGCTAACAATCAATTCATTTAGCATTTGGCATGATTTGTGAATTTCCAGGATGTGTACGGTTATACCATTAGTTGGTATAGGCGTACCAAGAAGATTTTGGATTTCTACTTAAGTTTGCATTTTTAGCAGAAGGTTTAGTATAGACATGCCACTTATTTTGGATTTCTACTTAAGTTTGCATTTTTAGCAGAAGGTTTAGTATAGACATGCCACTTACTTTGTATGGCTGTACTAGGATCATTTTCTAAATTAGCACTTAGGATTTTAGAAGCCATACTAGCATACCCTTGGGCGTACGGCCATACATGACTCTAAGCAAAAACCTTTATGTTTTAATTAAAAGTGTTTCAACATAACTATTTGCATTTATTGCTTAGAGTAACAAATTTCTATTATGATAGAAGCATATTAAATGTTAGTAACTCACTCATTAAGATAAGTAACTTGATTAATTACGCTATTGAACTTCTCTCTCTCTTTATAATCATTGTTGCTCTCTTAAGCTTCTTTTGTTGCTCTACTTTAATTTCTTTGTATTAGGTCGGTGAGAGCTATTGATTGGATTTTATTATTGTAATTAAGAGTAGAATCTTATGAGATTGATCTTGATTGTAAAGGTTCGAGTATGAGCCTTGAAAACACTAGGGTTGAATTTCTAAATTGAGAAATTCTTCTTGTAATTATGAAAAAGTTTCCTAGAACCCTAAGCTGATTCTTAGGAGAGTGGACATATGCAATTTGAGTGTCAAACCATTATAACTTATGTGTTGCCTCTTAGGATTTCAATTGGTATCAAAGCTTTGATGGAATTGATTACCCTTATTAAAAGCATAGAATAGAAGTCTTTTTGGAGAATGATGAAGTAGACTTATCCAGTTTATTGAGAATGATTATACTCCTCTAATAATTACTATTGAATGTATCACTATCTTGAAGCCTAAAGCTACTTGGACTAAGGAAGAATTCATGGCCAATGCTAAAAATAAGAAAACTATGAACATGTTCTATTGTGCTATAAGTCATAAGGAAGATGGTCATGTTTCTCACTATGTGATGGCTAAGCAAGTGTAGGATGCTTTGGAAACACACCATGAGGGAACTAACCAAGTTTGAATGATCCAACCAACCAATATGAGTTATTCGCCATGAAGGTAAGTGAGAGCATCTTCAAAATGTATAATCAGCTCATAGTCATCATAAATGGGCTTATGAAGTTGGGGAAGGTATATCACAAGGAGGACATCAACAACAAGATACTAAGGGTATTGCCAAAGAAGAATTGAGAAGCTAGAGATAATTCTATAGAAGAAGCCAACAATTTGTTAGTTTTATCAACCAATGTACTTCTTGGGAAACTCTTCACTCATGAAATTACTCTCAAGCAAGTAGTTGAAAAGGATAAAAGAAGAGGAATTGCCTTAAAAGCCTTTAAGGAAGAAAAAGAGGTAGGGTGCTCTAGTGAAGAGGACATTAAAAGCAAGTATAAGCAAAAGGAAGTTTTCTAGTATAAGCAATTGGCAATTATTTAGAAATTATCTTAAACAAGTATAAGTAATTGGTAATTAAAAGTAAGTTTTCTAGTATTTCAAAAGAGAAAAAGGATTTACAATGCTTGGTTGATAAAGTTTAAAGAAGGATAATGAAATTTTGAAAAATCAAAAGGATGAAATTTCAAAAGAAAGGGATTTATTAAAAGAAAATCTTCCAAATTTGAAGTTAATGGTGCTAAAATTGATTTTATTTTGAAGTGTTAAAAGCTCAAAGGTGATAGAGAGGGAATTTTTTTCAACCAAGGCTCTTCCTATTCATTTAAAGGGCTCATATTTCTAAAAACATCCTTTTCAACTATTAAAGATATTGAAAGGAAGTGGGAGAGCAAAGGTGTTCAAAATAATCATTTCATTAGAATTAATAGAAAGCATGACAAGGCATATAAGTGCTTATGTACATGTAAGATGAGTCATAGTCATGTATCCAATATTAAAAAAAAGAAAAATGCTCATCATAATTCTAGATTTAAAAATGTAATTTGTCATTATTTTGGTAAAAAGGGACATACTAATAATAGGTACTTTATTAGAAAAGGTCATTAGGGTTACAACCCTTATGACACTTATGCTTCTAACCCCCAAGGACCCAAATATATTTGGATATCTAAAATAAAATGATTGAGTTTATATATTAGGCATGCTTGAAATCCAAGGTGAATGTGAACAAAGGGTACCTTGATAATGGATGTTCAAGACACATGATCGGGAATGCAAGCCTATTTTCTTAATTAGAGAAATGGGATGGTGGAAATACACCTTTAGAGACAATGCAAATGATAAAGTGATTGGCACTGGTAAGATTGGTAAAGAATCTTCTTTCTTTATTAACAAAGTCCTATTAGTTAAAGGTTTAAAACATAATCTTTTGAGTAGTACTCAACTTTATGACAATGGTTATAAGGTTATCTTTGACCCAAAAGGTTATCTTGTATATAGGATGTTTGATGATAAAGTCATTTTTCAAGGAGAAAGAATTGAAAATGTTTATGTGGTTGATCTAGATTCCTTTTCTAACAAAAGTGTTTAGTGTCTTATCTCAAAAAGCAAAGACTCTTAGCTTTAGCATAAAATGCTTGGACACACAAGCTTTGAGAATATTGGAGACCTTGGGAAGAGTAAACATATGGTTGGACTTCCAAAATTCAAATTTCTCAAAGATAAAGTATATGAAGCTTGTTAAATGGGTAAGCAAGTAAAATCCTCCTTCAAAGCCAGAAACAAGGTAACAACTGCTAAGCTTCTTCAATTACTTTACATGGATTTTTTTGGTCATACTAGGATTGCTAGTTTAGGTGGTATGCACTATGCACTTATGATTATGGATTATTATTCTAGATTTACTTGGGTTTCATTTCTAGCTCAGAAAGATGATGCTTTTAATGCTTTTTGAACTTTAACAAAATGCATGCAAAATGAAAAAGGATTTTACATTTCTTTAATTAGGAGTAATCATGGAAGAGAATTTCAAAATGAAAGTTTCAAACTTTTTTGTAATAATCATGGTGTAAACCATAATTTCTCGTCTCTTAGAATTATCCAATAAAATGGGGTAGTGGAAAGGAAGAATATGACTCTTTATGACATGGCTTATACTATGCTTAATGAATATCATTTACCCTTATATTTTTTAACTGAATTGGTCAATACCGCTTGTTATATCTTAAATCAATCCATTTAAGACCTATTTTAAATAAAAATCCTTATGAGCTATGGAATGGTAGAAAACCAAGAATTTCATATTTTAGAGTATTTAGGTGCAAGTGTTACATTTTAAATACTAAGGATAACCTTGGGAAACTTGACTCAAACAACAATGAGAGAATCTTTCTTGGTTATGCCATAATTAGCAAGTCTTATAGGATTTTTAACAAAAGGTCATTAATTATTGAAGAGTCTATACATGTTTTATTTGATGAGACTAATCCCTTTAATCTAAGAAAGGATTTGCTTAATGATGACACAAGAACCTTCATGAAACAAGAAAAGGATCATAAGAATCAATCACAAGAAGTAGTTATAATAGAAGTCAAAAAGGGAGAAGATGATGAACTTCCTCCTCACCTTACCACTATACACATTTCACATGACCTACCAAAGGATTGGTATTTTCCCAAAGGGCATCACAAAGAGCAAATTATTAATGAAACTTTAAAAAGGGTAACCACTCACTCTTGTTTTAAGAAAATTCATAATAACATTGCATTCATCTCTCAAATAGAGCAAAGGAACATTAGTAAGGCTCTAGATGATGAAAATTGGATCTTTGTTATGTAAGAGGAACTTAATCAATTTGAGAGAAATAAGGTGTAGACCTTATTGGCTAAACCAAGTGGTTTTTAAAAATAAGTTGGATGAGGATGGTGCCATAACTACAAATAAATCTAGGCTAGTTACAAAGGGTTATAGTCAAGAAGAGGGGAATGACTATGATGAGACCTTTGCCCCGATAGCTTACTTAGAAGCAATTCGGATGTTACTAGCATATGCATCTTACATGAACTTTAAACTATTTCAAATTAATGTTAAAAGTGCTTTTCTAAATAGATTTATTAAAGAATTTTATGTTTAATAACCCACTTGCTTTAAAGATTTTAATTTTCCTAATCATGTTTTCAAACTCACCAAAGCCTTATATGGCCTTAAACAAGCTCCAAGAGCTTGGTATGAAAAGCTAAATTCTTTTCTAATTGATCATGGTTTTAAATTGTAAAGTTGACACTACTCTTTTTATTAAAAAATATAAACATGATCTTCTTCTTTTGTAAATTTATGTGGATGACATTATATTTAATGATATTAATGATGATTTGTACAAGGAATTCTCTAAGTGTATGCAAAAGGAGTTTGAGATGAGTATGATGGAAGATTTGAAATACTTCCTAGGACTTTAAGTCAAGCAATGTCAAGATGGTATTTTCATTAACCAATACAAGTATACTCAAGAGATGCTCAAGAAGTTTGGAATGAGTGAAGCTAAAGCAAGCAAAACTCTAATGAGCACAACTACAAAGCTGTCTCTAGATGAAAGTGGTAAGCTTATTGATCAATAGAGGTATGATAAGTAGTCTTCTCTATCTAACTACTTCTAGACCTGATATCATATTTGTCACGTATATGTGCACTCGTTTCAAAGCTTCACCTAGGGAATCTTATTTGCTAGCTATTAAGTGCATTTTTAAATACTTGATTAGTACTTCTATTATAGCTTGTGGTGTTTTAAGAGTACTTTGTTTAACTTGATTGCTTTTTTTGATGTTGACTTTGTTAGAAATGTGTTAGATAGAAAAAGTACCTCTGGTACATATCATTTTCTAGGCAATTGCCTGGTTTCTTGGTTTAGTAATAAACAAAATTATGTTGCTTTATCTCATGTTGAAGATAAATATGTATCTATCAATTGTTATTATGCTTAGGTGTTATGGATTCAATAATAATTGAGAGACTATAATTTATGTGTTTCATGTACCTCGATAAAATGTGATAACACTAGTGCTATAAATTTATCCAAGAATCTTATTTAGCATTTTAGGAGAAAACATATTGACATTAGGTATCATTTTCTTTATGATAATGTATAAAAAGGGAAGGTTGTGTTAGAATTTTATGATATAACTCACCAACTTACCAATATATTTACTAAACCCCTTTGTGAGAAAAGACTAAATTTCATTAAGCGTAATTAGGGATGATAGATGGATCATTCTTGAAATGATTTTGCTCTTAAAATGTCTATTCTGTGTTTTTGATAATGGTTTATTCCTTCAAAATCTCCTTTTGAACTTGTTTTGTGTCCCTGTACGAGTGTACAAGTGGTGGTACGACTGTATAGGCTATTCTTCTTACTATTTCATCTTTTATCTTTCTTAAATTTTTCTCACATAAGCTTTCGTATAGCTATACATATTATTTGGTACACCCATACGTCCTTTCTATTTTAGCAAAATCTGGCAGTAGCTGATGTACAACCGTATAACTTTTTTAGTATGCCCATACATTAAATTCTTCTATTTTTTAAAAAGTTCTAGTAGCTTCAATACAGTCGTATGCTTCCTTTGGTATGCTCATACATATGGCCTTTTGAAAACTCAAATTTTCCAATAACTCTTGTATGACTATACGCATTTCTTAGTATGCCCGTACAACTTCAATATTTAAAACCCTTATTTTCTAGTGGTTGTTGTATGACCATATGCAATAGATAGTATGCTCGTACGTGACTCTACAGCCCTAATTTCCTTAAATCAAATTTTTCTCTTTCTCCCTGTCATTCTCTATTCATTTCTCCTCATTTTTGACCCATTTTCTCTCATTTTCAACCTATTTCCATACTAAATCAACTTGATTTTCTCTCTATTTTGTTAATTTACTTCATATATTCTAATTTTCTTTAGTTTTTGTATCGTCAAGTACCGATTTTTCTCTCTATTTTACAAGTGAAACTCACATTTTTCTCTCTCATTCACTTCATTCGTTCAATTCTCTAATTTTGCTTCTCTCTTTCCATGGATTATCGTAGTGATTCATCTTCCTAACCTCGTGATAAAGAGAAGCGTGTCTAAATAGAGGAATGTGAGGAAATGCTTCCTCCTTTCCATGATCCTCAATTCATCAAACATCTAGCATTCTATCTTGTAAATGCTTTACACCTTATTGCTTTGCTTGTGCTACCCCAATATATACTGTTGGTATTGAGGATGAGGTTAGGCGTTATCTTTCCAATGTAGGTTGGTCAATTGTTGCATTTCTTGATAATCAATGTCTTGATCCTTTGACTCTTGAATTTTTGTATACTTTTAAACTTGAAATGCATAAATCTAGATACTCTTGCACTTTTAAGATGTTTCATCATCCGTATAAGCTTACTAAAGCTCAATTTGATAAAATTTTCAGTTTTCATGAGGATGGCATTCAGAGTGCCAGTTTTTGCAAATTTTGATAAACATGCTTTCTAGAAGGATATTGCTCTAAATATCCCCTTTCATGCTTCTAACCTTAAAGCCTCTTGTTTTAAATGTCCTACTTTATTTCACTATCATCATCTTATTTCTTATACCCTATTTTAAAAGATTTCATTTATTTGTTACTAATTATTTTATATTTCATATTATATCATAATATATTAATTTGTTACTTACTAATTATTTTATATTAACTTATCTTTTATCTAAACAAATTTTATTCAAAAATAAATACTATTAATTTTATTCGTATTTATTAATTACTGACTATTTTATATTTTATATACTATATTATATCATATTATCTAATTTTTTACTTAAATAAATTTTATTCAAAGATAAATACTATTAATTTGATTTGCATTTATTAATTAATAATTATTTTATATGGGATATTTATTAAAGTTACAAAATATCTCACATTATTAATATACAAATAAATATTTTCAAACTCATAATATAAATGACAAGTGAAATTAATTGATTGAGTACACATTTCTCGAGTTTTTAATTAATATTATAAAAAAAAGATGAATAAGTAGAATGATAATTTTACAATTCTTTTAAATTTGTTAAAACTAATTTTAATTTTAATTATCTATAGTACTAATTTTAATTTATAATAATTAATTTCTATTTAAGAATTCTATTTAAAATTAAATATAAATATGAATTATTTTTATTATAAGTTATTACTTTTCTAAAAAATAGAAGTTTATTAAATAATCTAAATTTGTTAACATTTATTTTATTTTATTTTATTTCAATAATTTAATAGTAATAGTTTTAATTTTATAATAAATGATTTCTACAATAAAATTATATGAAGAAAAATAATATTTATGACTATTTTAAAAATACTAGAGTTTCATAACGTGCGTTGCACGTTAGGATAAATTTTTTGACCCGTTATTCATAATAATTTTATATTTTATGTTTTCAAAATTTTTTGACCCGTCATTTGTAAGTATTATGTACTTATTTAAAATGTTGTTGATATAATGTTTTCATCCATTTTTTTATAAAAAATGAGAGTAAATATTAATATTAATTAGCATAATATTAAATTAAATTATATATAATTATCTTGTTAAATTTGAAAAATGTATGCCTTTAATATTAAATCATTATATCATTATTAAAATTAACAAATTGAAAATGTAAACTAATGTATAATTTAAAGATAAATACTACTCATTTTATTTATATTTATTAGGTACTAAATTTATTCAAAGTTAAAAACTACTAATTTTATTCAAATAGAAATAATATTCATTTTATTTATATTTGTTAGCAATAAAATTTTGAATCAAAAAAATTACTAATTTTATTTATATTTAATAATTATTAAATTTTATTCAAAGATAAATATTACTAATTTATCACTGATTACATATTAATTATTAAATATTTCATTATTAAGATAATTATGTAAAATATAATATAATTTAATATTATGCTAATTAATATTAAGACATCAATTTTTCAAATTTAATAAGATAATTACATAAAATATAATATAATTTAATATTAT
>CANYBF012204034.1:0-15053 GCA_948192965.1 Dalechampia spathulata
TAAACAAACGAGCATGTCAAGATGGAATACAAATAGATTTGAAAATCCCGAACCCACACTCTAAAGAAACTAAGGTCGTTTTCAACTCTGGAAAACCTAAGTTTTATTTCCTAGTTTTCAAAGTTAATTCAATTGGATTAATAGAAACAAATTAGGTGGCGACTGCACATCATAAAACGCTTTGTTTTCATAAATCAAAACGAAAAAACGTCATCGAGAGCAAGCACCACGGCATCTCACGCCAAACAGCGTGCTGGGCTCCCGCGTCCGGGACGCCCTACTCTTACAATGGCTCACATCCCATTTGGTCCCGAGAAGGCTCCCGACCAAACATCTTTTTTATGCTAAATGTGTAGCATATAGTGCTATATACTACACATATAGCGTTTTGCCTCTATGCGTGCCGCCTTGCATGAGCAAAACAGGATGTGCGCCGCATGTCAAATAAGCATCATTTGATATATTAAGACGTTTTGCAATGAAAAGTTTTCTGGATTTGGTCCCAAAAGTGGGCCCCACCAAACATCTTCTTTTGGTACATGCGTAGCACATAGTGCTATATGCTACGCATATAGCATTGTCACCCTATGCACTTTGCTTCGTACGATCAAAATGTAATGTGCTCCATATGTTAAATAAGCATCATTTGACATTCTAAGACATTGTGCTATGCAGAGCATGTTAGATTTGGTCCTGAAAGTAGGCCCCACTAAACATCTTTTTTTCTTGCATAGTGCGTGTATAGTGCTATGCACTCAATTCATTTTGTTTGTGTATTTCACCTTGCACGGGTTAAATGCAACGTATTTCTTATGTCAAATAAGCGTCATTTGACATATTAGAGCACTATGTAAAATGGCTCCTTATTAGGTGGGCCCCAGATGGTGAGCCCTACCAAGCATCCTATTTCGAGCATATAGTGCTACACGTCCAAAATGTAGGATTTTGCATGCTATGTGCTCTGCATGTCAAATAAGCGTTATTTGACGTTACAAGACGTTATCAGTGTGTTCTATTTATGTAGGTCCCACTAAGCATCTTTTTTTTTTTGCAGTTAAGTTATGTGTGCGTGGTGCTATGTACTCAATGTGCTCTGCATGTCCAGAACACTCAAAGGAAGCTGATAAGGGTGGTGAGCCTCGCTAAACACCATGGTGGGCCCACCAACTACAATGTGCTCTATACACCCAGAGCACTCAGAGGAAACCAAAGAGGCCTATATGCACTATCGAGGTCGACTTCGGGGACTAATACCAAGTCGAATCGACAAAAACCCGAGATTGCACAAGGGTGAAAAGTTAGGGTCAACACCCATCTTTTTCCACTATCTCCAATTATTATTTTTTTAATCCTATCTCTCCATCCACTTACACTACCTTCCAAACTACTTTTCCAATTTCCCGTACCTCCTTTTTCTATTACTCATACACCATTATTTTATTCAATCTACTTTTCCATCTTCCCATACCAATAAAATAATTTCCTTATTTCCACATAATCATATATATATTATTTAATTTTCATCTTACATACTCATTAATAAATTAATATTCTAATTTCCCCATCACCTTTTATTTCATAATTAAATTAAACTATATTATATTTATTCCATCACATGTCTAATTAATATCTTAATATTGTTTTCATATATCAATTTAATACCCACTTATTCACTCTTTTATTCAACAAATCAATTTATGACATCATCATACCTATTTATGACATCATCATAACATCATTAATAAAAATTAATAATTTTACTTTTCTAATATTTATATATCATTATATAATTTCAGTAATGTATATCAATACATAATCATTCTTCTTTAATGCAATTTAAATCAAAATTAAACTCATACGCTTACATCATGCTTACATCACCATTTTTCATTTATGACATCATAAATGAATTTCTAAATTCCATTAAAATTTCTTTTCTATATTATTAATCTTATGTTAAATAAATCATCTTAGGTATATATATATTCCAATATACTTATTTAATATTTCATTATTCACTAATCCATAATTATTTTTATACGTATATATATTATATGTATATTTTTCATTCGTATAATTCATTTATACAATCCTTAATTGTACATATATATTTAAATTATGCATACTCCAAATACAATCATAATTTATCTTAATTTCTCAATTGCATGCATTTCCATGCATACGTAAATATTTTTACCTCGATATACACAATCAAACTTATTTTTCACATTCGACTTATTCTACTATCAATTTATCATCATTTCTTAATTCCGATAGATATTTCTTATCATTAACATAATATTTATAATTTTCTATCTCGAAATGCGTGTTTTTCCATAATTCCACATCATCACTTAATTTTTTGATTGTATAGGGGGTAATTTCATCACCTGAATCATTAATACTTTTCATGTTAAAAATAAGGATGTGACAATTTTACTTAACTATGCTTTAGTACCTTCTTAGTTATGGTTGAGACCCTATTATTATGAATATTTTGTTTCTTTTATATAGTAATTTATTTAGGGTATTCATATTCGTGTGTTGTTCTTATTGATTATGGAAATATGCTTGTTGATAAGGTCCATTGACTTGCTTGTAACCAATTAGATTAGTTTATCACTTTGAAAGAAGGATTTGATAATTAGAATGAATATAAGAACACCATTTAGTTAATTACCTAGATGTAGGAATTAATTAAATGGAGGCATTAATGTTAGATATTATGCTTATTCATTAAAATTGACCTAGCAATCACAAAAGTAGATGTTAGATTGATTTTGATAGGTGATCTATCTTTTGAAAAAAAGATTGATTACATTTAGTCATTGCCTTGATAAACCCTTTAAATTGTTACTAGTTAAGTCAAGTTGCATTCTCATAAGCATTCTCTCAATCCTACCTTTTGTATATTAATGTAGTTGTTTTAATGCATTTACTTGATTAACTTAATCTTCATAGTTAGATTTTATATGTCATGTTTAATTATATGCTTTTATGATGTAATAACTAATTTTTAACAAGTATGATTGCCTAAATAATCAATGATAGCAATAGCTAGTACTTAGCTACCATTGACCCTAGAGGATGACACCCTAATAAATTTAAAATTTGTTGAATTCATAACATTAAAAATATCATCACCTCATATGCCAACATCATTTTTCAGATTTTTATATTTATATTTTAAATTTTAAATTAAATGCTTTAGTTTTAAATCATATATAAATAAGTAATGTTAATAATTAAGATATAAAGAACTCAAATTGAATCAAATTTTATCGAACTTAAATTTGATTCATTTATTATTTTCAATTAAATTCAAGCTAAAATTTTTAAATATTTTTATGGATTTCAAACTTAAAAGAATGTAATTTGATTTCGATGAAATTAATGAATATAGATAATAAGTCTTATGAAATAAACTTAAATGAATTTTTAGCAAATTGAACCCTAAATCATTCCTAAGTAATTCTGACTCATTTGCATTCCTTCTAGCAGTTATTCATTAACAAAATAAATTATAACTACAAAACAACTACAATTATTAAAATCTTTAATTTATCAAATAAGGCTCACACGTTGAGTAAAGTAATTTTCATAAACATGTTATTTTAAAATCTAAAAATTCCTTCCATTAATAAAGATCAAATTCAATCAATCAAATTAAATATATATTTAGAAATTTAACTAATTGAAACCCTAAAAACTAATAAAAGCAAATTAAATTAAATCATATTATCTATATTGATATTTTTTAAATAATTATACTAAACAGAAGTTTTATTTAAAATATAAATATATGATTATTAAACACAAATTTTTAAAACAAATCTAATCATTCTTTTGGATTTTTGATATGACTTGCGCTCCCATTATTCGAATAAATTCAAACTTTCTCTGTACATAGAAACTAAGGCCAAACATTACAGCAGTGTATGATTGGCATTGATGAGTGAAGGAGAGATCTTATCAAATGTTTATGAATCACTCAAGCTGTTAATTTGACATGAGCTTATCCTTATCACTTTATGTTGTCCGTCTTACATAGTTATTCATCCATTATTAAGATTTGAGTGTGATTAATCATTCGGATATACTATCTCTATCGCTTGCGTAATCTTTTTCTTTTACATGTATACCAACAAAGAGAAATTGAAAAATGCGACCCACTATTAAATCATGCTATATTTATTGCGTATCTTCATTCATTTGCCGTCAATTTTTTTATATCCATTTTTAAATTTATTTATTATTTGATGTTTTCGCATGCTTTTTTCCATTTTATCTTCCTCCTGATTATCAATTTTCAACCACAAAAACAAAAATAATTTTATCTATAACGTTTCACATGATATATGATAACTCCAAAATGGGTCCTCTGAATAATAGTACTAGAGTGCTAATATTGTAACGAACCGTAGGATCATCTCCAAAAAATTCTATACATCTATTGATTTTTTTATTTTTTTATTTTTTTATTTTTTATAGACCATCCCTATAAATTTTAAAATATTTTAATATCAATTTATTAGAAGTTTTTATTAATGACTATATTTACTAATAAACATTAAAATTTTTCCAAATACTGTTGAAAATATGGACCGGATAAAACAGAGTCACAGCTAAAATTTGAGGAAATAAAAGATAAAATACATAGATTTACATGGAAAACCCCCAAACAAATTAGAGTAAAAACCTACGGACAAAGGATCGAAAAATTTTATAAAAGGAATAAATAATAGGAGTTACAAAATACTTTTTATTATTTTTCTTCTCCTCTCTTCTTTTTTTTTCTCTCGTCTTTTTTTGTGAGATTTTAGGATCTCTATGGGATGTTTTTTGCCTTAACTCCTCTGCCTATTTATAGGTAAAGGGTACACGTATAAATCGCGTACTCAGTTGCAATTTTTAACTTTTTTTATAAATAATTACTTTTCATAAATTGCGGTGCCCCACCTCACAATTTCAATATTGGTGGGCACCGCTACCTTTACTGCTAACAATCTCCCACTTGAAGATTTGATTGAAGATTAATCAGATCTTCACACCATTCTTTCATCTTTATCCTTTTGTGCTGCTTATGCTTGTGTCAGGCCACTAGATGATCGACACCAGATAAACTTGTCAGTATTAACTGCTTTTGTCATAAAGTCTGTCAGGTTGTCTTTAGTACGAATTTTCTACATATCCACTGTGCCCTCTTCTACTTTCTCTTGAACGAAGTGATACTAGGCTCGTATGTGCTTTGACTTGGAATTAAAAGTTGGATTCCTTGCAAGATGGAAGGCACTCTGACTGTCACAAAATAAAACCATCTTTTCTTGTTCGTGCCCGAGTTCCTCCATTATCATTTTCAACCGTACTGCTTCCTTACTAGCTTGTGTAGCTGCTACATATTCTGCTTCTGTTGTTGAAGTTGCCATAACTAACTACAGTTTTAACACCCAGCTCACAGCTCTGCCAGTAAGTGTGAACATATACCCTGTGGTGGATTTACTTCTATCAAGATCACCTGCATAATCCGAGTCAATGTATCCTCTGATAATAAAGTCTGATCTTCCATAATACATAGCAACATCTGAGGTCCCTTTAATGTATCTTAGGATCCTCTTTACTGCATTCTAATGCTCTTTGCCAGGATTCACCACATACCGACTCACTACTCCCATTGCATGTGCAATGTCTGGTCATGTACAAATCATCACGAACATTAAACTCCCCACTGCTGATGCATACGGTGCTCGAGACATTTCCATCCTTCCTTCTTCATTGTTAGGACACATACTTGAGGATAACTTCAAACTAACAGGAAGTGGGGTAGAAATTGGCTTACAGTTTTGCATATTGAAGTGTCGTAAAACTTTTCTGGGAAAGCCAAATCTTCTTGTTGCTTCTGTCTTGGTGAATTTGCATCCCTATAATCTTGTTTACTAGTCCCAAGTCCTTCATTTCAAATTCTCTAGCCAACTATTCTTTCAAATCTTCAATATGATCTTTATTAAGGCCTACTACCAACATGTCATCCATATACAATAGCAAAATAATGAAATCACTACCAAACCTCTTGAAATATGCACAAGGGTCTAAATTCAGTCTGTTGTATCCAAGGGTCATGATGAAGGAATCAAATCTCTTATACCAACACCTCGGTGCCTGCTTTAAACCGTATAGAGATTTGTTCAACCTGCAAACCAAGTTCTGCTTTCCTTTTTCTTCAAAACCTTCTAGCTAAAGCATATAAATTTCTTCTTCAAGATCTCCATGAAGAAAAGTTATCTTCACATCTAGCTGTTCCAGATGTAAGTCAAATGTAGCACACATTGCCAGAACTACCCAAACAGTTGTCAATCAAACCATAGGAAAAAATATTTCATTGAAATCAACCCCCTCTTTCTGAGCATATCCTTTCATCACCAATCTTGCACGAAACTGCTCCACTTGATCATCATTGTTTCTTTTGATCTTAAAGATCCATTTATTACCAATGGCCTTTCTTCCTTATGGTAGTGCCACGAGCTCCCAAGTCTTGTTTTTATGCAAAACTTCCATTTCTTCCTGCATTACTGCTATCCACCGAGCGCATCTGAACGGCTCATTGCTTCGTGGAGAGTTGATGGCTCTCCTTCCTCAGTTAGAAGATAGTATGCAATATTGCTACCCATAACATAATCATTATGCCAGGATGGTATGGATTTTGCATGTTTTCCCTTTCCAAGATCTACCTCTTCAGACTTAGTTGACTTTGCTTCCTCGTGCTCTGGTGATGCTTCAAAAGAATCTTTTTCTGTAGACTTCTTTTCCACCTGTACAGCTGTAGTTTCTGAACTTTCTTTTGAAGTGTTATCATTATCTTCCTTTAATTTATCTTCCAAAAAGATAACATCCCTGCTAACTATGACCTTGTGGGCAATGGGATCCCACAGGCGATACCCCTTTACACCATCAGCATACCCCAAGAATAAGCACTTCCTGGATTTTAGATCCAACTTTGTAGTTTCTTAGGCATTGTACATTACGTACATAGGACTTCCAAATACATAGAGGTTTGAATAATCAATTGGTTTCCCGATCCACATTTTCATCAATGTCTCCAATTCAATTGCTATAGATGCAGACCTATTGATCACATAACAAGCAGTGTTGACTGCTTCTGCCCAAAATGCCTTATTTAAACCTGTAGCTCCCAACATTGCTCTCGTTCTTTTTAACAGAGTTCTGTTCATCCACTCTACCACCCCATTTTGTTGTGGAGTATATGCCGTAGTGAACTGCCTTTTGATGCCTTCTTGCTTGTAAAAGCTATCAAATTCATTACCAGTATATTCTCCTCCATTGTATATCCTTAAACACTTGATCTTATTGCCTGAATCAAATTCAACCTGCGCTTTATAAGTTTTGAAAGTTATGAACACATCTCCTTTACTCTTGATAGTATACACCCAACATCTCCTAGAGTAATTATCGATGAAGGATATAAAGTACTTCGCTCCTCTTAGTGACAAAATCGGTGCTTGCTATACATCATAGTAAACCAATTCAAGAATATTTTTTCTTCTAAAATTGGATGTGTTGCACTTTAATCGATGTTACTTGCTTGTTATGCAATGCTCACAAAAGGGTAATGTCACCTTTGTAAGACTCAAAAGTATATCTTTCTTAACAATAATCTTCAGGCCTTGTTTAGACATATGTCCAAGTTTTTGATGCCACACCATTGTAGATCTTTCACTTGAACTTGAAGCAACAGATACTTCTACTTCTTGCATAGTCTCTCCACACAGCATATACAAATTTGTAGCAACCTTTTAACCTTTCATAATTACCAGCGCTCCTCGGCTAATCCTCATGACACCTTTCTGAACTTTGATAGTACATTCTAGATCATCCAGCTATCCCATAGACAATAAATTCTTCTTGAGGCCTTCCACATATCGCACTCCTTGAATAGTATGGATTATTCCATCATGCATCTTCAATCTGATGGTCACAATGCCTACAATCTTCAAGACATTATCTTCGCAGCTATACACAGATCCTCCTAAGATAGGTTCATAATGATGGAACCATTCTCTTTGAGAGGTCATATGATAAGTTGCTCCTAAGTCAAGAACTCATACATCAACATACTTTTTCCTGTTCTCAGTAGATATTGCTGCTTCACAGCACAATACATTTCCATCGTTTGAAATGCTTGCCACATTCCCTTGAGAATTAGAATTCTTTAGACTGCAACAATCCTTCTTCAAGTGACCCTTCTTACCACAATGGTAACATTTGAAATTCTTCTTACTCCTTGACTTTGACCTACCATGATTGTAGCTCCCACTTGGGTCACATTCTGTTGATCTCCCTCTCATCACTGTCAAGGCTTCCACTTGTTGTGAACCTGCTTGCTTGTCCTCCTTAATCTTTCATCCATTTTCTTTTTTAAGAATAGATACTACGATATCATCAAAGACCAGAGAATCGAAAAGAATATTATTTGTTAAATTGATGATGAGTTAATCATACAAATCTGGTAAACTTTGGAGTAGAAGTTCTGCACGTTCTTGATACTCTATTTTATAGCCCAATGATGTAAGCTGAGAACATAGCGTATTCAAGACATTAAGGTACTCTGTCATTCTCAGGGTGTACAGTTTCCTCTTAAGGAAAATTTTATTGTGCAATGACTTAGCCTCATACAATCTGATCAAGTGATCCCATATCTCCTTTTCTGTTTTCTTTTCTTCTATATTGGACAAGATCTCATCTGTAAGTGCTAGATGTAGGTTAGCTATAGCATTCCCATCCATCTCGTTCCATTTAGTATCATCTGTGTAATCCTGCGGCCTTTCACTGATTACCGTTAGGCAACCATCTTTCCTCAAGATAGCCTTTATCTTCAATTTCCACAGTGAGAAATTTCTCCCGTTGAACTTCTCGATCTCAAATTTTACTGTCATTGCTTTTATCATAATTTCACTGCTTACAAAATAATCTAACTTATTTTCTATTGTGGAGGATCTAATTTAATGGCAACCACAAAGCATACAATAAGTAGGTATATATGCGCAAAACAGTATCGTGAATAGTGTTTTGCTACAATACCTCTGCTACAGTGTCCGTTACTGTGTCTACTACAGCATCCGCTACAGTATCAGCTACAATACCTTTACTACAGTAATAAACAGTACCTTAGCCCAAATCTGCTGCTACAGTGCTGCTATAATGTCACCTTTCAAAACTACTATTTTCACTATTCATGAAATTTGACTTTTTACGTCTGTTTTTTGAACGAATCGCATCGAAAAATTTCTTGTAATTTTCCCTTCTTTTTGGCATGCTCCTTTTCAAAAAATTCCTTCAACAAGAATCAAAGTTCTGATACCACTTATTAAAAATACGGACCGGATAAAGCAAAGTCACAGCTAAAATTTGAGGAAATAAAAGATAAAACACATAGATTTATATGGAAAACTCCCAAATAAATTAGGGTAAAAACCATGGATAAAAGATCGAAGAATTTTATTAAAGAAATAAATAATAGAAGTTACAAAATACCCTCTATTATTTTTCCTCTCCTCTTCTCTTTGTTTCTCTCATATTTTTTTATGAGATTTTAGGATTTCTGTGGGATGCCTTCTGCCTTAACTCCTCTACCTATTTATAGGTAGAGAGTACACGTATAAACCATATACTCAATTATAATTTTTAATTTTTTTTTATAAATAATTATTTTTCATAAATTACGGCTCCCACCTCATAATTTCAATATTGGTGGGCACCACCACCTTTACTGCTAACAAATACTAGGAAAACATATGGGGTGGTTTCAATAAAACCTAATAAATCAATTTATTGTAATACAATCATTTATATCAAAATTTAAAAGTTATTATTTTGAAAATGAACCAAAATAATTGAATGTAGATTTATATGATAAGTTTGTTGCGTTTGAATTTTTGATTATAAATTTTTAGCTTTTTCTAACAAAAAATGATATATTTTAGTTTGATATAAAAATGAGATAATCATATATAAAATAACTTTTCCAAAATAAAAGATACGTTAGGATTAAAAAAAGAAAGAAAAGTATTCACGTTGTTAATTCTTAAGAAGAGTTGGCTTGGCCCCACCGACCCCTCGGATTTCTTCCAAGTTTCTCTACCTCTCTAAAATTTTAATATAAAATGTGCATGAGCTCGTATGCATTTCTGAGTTGTATTTTTGAACAAAACAAAAAAACAAACAGGGAAAACCCAACTAAGGGCATCCGTCTTTTCCATAATTTAGTTAATCGGATACCAAACATTCATGCTTCAATTGCATTATTTTTTGGGTTTGTCACTTGGTAATTATTTTTCTATTTATTAACGATACTCATTTTTAGATTTTTAGATCATTTTTTATTATTTTATCACAAAATATTTAATGGAATCAATGTATGCTATCCAATTCAATCTTAGTTAATGATGTTATAATTAAATGATATATATATATATATATATATATATATATATATATCTATATATATATATGTCTCCCACGAAAAACTTTAAATTTCAAGTTCAAATCTCTCCATCATCGCTGATATGGATTTTTGTTTCTGAAAAATGCTGGCTTTTAAAAAGAGCAATCCATATAAATTTATATTCATAGCCTTTGAAAAATAAGTTGGTAAAAGTTGAAGAGTAAATATGTAAATATTAGATTAGATAAATAATTAAATAAAAATACTATAATAGTATTAAATTTTTCCATGATATCATATTTTGTCGAATAAAAATTTTAAATCACAAAACTTCTCTCAATAAATAAAAAATTCTATCCTCACAAAAAAACCAAAAATTTAAATTAAAAAAATTATGTGTTAGAATCATTTAAATTCCAAAATGAAGAAAAAAAAGAATAAGACCCTATTGTTACCGAGTATTCTCATTGTTATTGTCAATCACCATAATTAAACCAGACCATTCTAATTAAAAAGACTCAAAATAAAAAACCCAAAGATAATCTTAAAAAATAAAAAAAATAAAAAAATAAAATATTTTCATTTCAATTTTTTTTATTTATTTAGTTACATTTTCACTGTTTAATTTTTTAAGAAATTAATACTGTAAAATCTATTATATACATATATACATAAATATAATAATTATATTTATGTATCATATTATATTTATCAAAATATATCATACAATATATTCAAAAATAAAACAATAAAATCTTCAAAACAGATATGATTTGATGCACCATTATCAACAAGAAAAATATTAGTTTGGGCTCAAAAATCTTAATCCTAACTTTTAACCATATTTGTATACATATGTTTACATATCTATATACACAATCCATATATAAAATCATATAAATACTTAAAAAACTAAATATAGTAAAAATTAACAATATTTAATAATATCTCTTTAGCAAATATGATAAAAATTAAGAATATTTAAGATAATATATCAAAAAATTAAATAAATAAATATTGAAAATGTTCATGAAAATAAAAATTTTAAAATGAAGAAGAAAAATAAATATTTGTTAAAAAATTAAATCTCACAACCAACAAATAAATCAAAAGAAGAAGAAGAAACAAATTATTTCACCTTACCTGTGATCTAATAATTTTTTTATTTATATTTATTTTCCTTTTTCGTTTATAACAAATGAGAAAGAAGAGGAGAGAAAGGATGTGATGAGAAGAAAAGAAATAATAAAAAGATAAAAATAATAAAAACAATAAAATATGAATACGAGGATATAAATATGATTGAATAAAGTGAAACTGATAAAAAAAATTTTAAAAATAAATTTTAGATATTCTAAAATAATAAACTTAATTTTGATATTTTAAATAAATTTTAAAATTAAAGTCAAGCATTCTAACTAGAATATTTAATTCAAAGGATAATGGCGTGACCCAATTTGAAATCCATCAAATCAATATACAGATTTTCAGAAATATATTTAATTTGTAACGCATTTAATGATGCTGGTTCGTACTTGCAAGCAGATTTAAGAAAAATGATGGTGATGATAGGTATGTCAATGCAACGAAGAATAGGTCCGTATGTGGTTGGAGCATTCAATGAATCAAAAGATGAAAAACAAAATAAAAATTACTTTGACTTTAATTATTGATATTTCTTTAGTATTTTGTATTGCCGTTTTATGTGCGTTTGACAATACACGCTGAAGCCTAGCCATTTACTAGGCTTTATCCTCTAAAATCTGCACTCCTCGCATCCTTCTAGAATCCTATATATATACCCCTCCCCTCCTCTAGTTTTTGGCAGCCTTTTCCCATTCAGCGACTTATCACTGTATCAAACCACTTTCCATCTTTTCTTTCTTCCTTGGTAAAATAAATACCCATTTTTAAGTTTAATGATCATGCTATCTATTAAAATTATTATACTTGAATCTTATTTATCCTTAATTTAATATACTTTTTAATGTTACTATTTTTACTTTTTTTTTTATTTTATCCAACTATACAAAAACATGTACCATGACTGATATATGTTTTCAACATGACACTTTTATTATTATTTGAATTATTAAAATCATATGTTCCATTATAAATTATCTAATCTATCAATTATTTTTGTTTGGATTTCAATTTTATTTTCAAATTTAAAATTTTATGATACTGTAACAATTTTTTGAGAAAAAAATAAATAATATTTTTTTAAAAACTATTTTCTAAAATAATGTAAAATAAAATTTCTTTTTTAAAAAATATCTTTTATCTTATATGCATTTTCTTCAAAATAAAACTATTCTTTTATTATTTTTACTCCTAAAAAAGAATTTTGAAAATTAAGTTCAAAATCATAAGTTTTCACTGTTAATTTTGTTTGTTTTTAATAAACAATTCATTAGGGATTTGATAAATTTCTAGGAATAGTAAAATCAATACTATTTGAATTAAAATTTATGGAAACAAGTTATAATGGGTAATCAAACCAAAAGAACAAACCCCAATAATCCAACTTCAAATAATCCAACCAAATTAACTTTGTTTGAAAATATTCAAATATAAGTGAACCAACTCCTAGAGAAGTTCCATTCATAAGGAACTCTATGTGATTCACCAGAAGAGAAAAATATTTTAGTAAGTGAAGTAGGAAGACTAGTGAATAAGAGGCTTGACGCAATTTTCTGCAAGAGGTCTTTAAAAGTTCCAAAAACACCATTAACTAAAAGAGATATTCTGAAATTAAAAAAAGAAAAAATGATTCTTTTTATTGCATACCCTATAACTAAAGCAACCAACATGGATAATAATAATTTAGCTCAAGACTTTAAAAAGTCTTTAAGGTTAGTAAATGAAGTTTTATTACACATAAATGATAGAACCTTCAATGAACTTATATCTATAAAGAAAGTCATGTACAAGCCTAATTATCCTCATAAGATCAAAGAAGAATTCATTCCTAAAGATAATCGTTTAAGGCTTATAATCAGCCCAACAACTTTCCTTAACCTTAATTGTGTAAAACATGCATCAACAAAATTTTATGAATGAATAATAATGATTAAATTCATAACTAAGTCTGGTTCATGCACCCCTACAGGCACTTATGAATTATGCAAAGCCATAATGGTTGACAATGCTTAGAATTACTAGGAATCACTAATAACTCACACTTCTATCAAAGATGAAATTGATAAAGAAGTAATAACTAATGGAGTGCTAGCTATAGTTGTAGAAACCTTGAAAAGAGAATTTTATGGTTTTTCCTTATCAATAAAGTCATTAGAAAAGATCAATCATTAACGGCTTTAATGAAACTATAAACTTATGACATGTATTATTTTGATAATTCTGTTTATGAATTCTAAAAGTATTATTACAATCTTCATTGGCTTCTCAAAATTACTTATCAAAATTATTATACTCTAAATTACATGAACCTGATCATGAGTAGCAAAAATAACTTTTTAGCTTCTCATAAATGAAGACAAGGTCATAAATGGTCTAGATGGATGAATTAAAACAGTTAGATATGCTATGAGAAAGGCATGCACTGAACTACAAGTAAAGAAAGATGCAAAACATCTTCCTTATTTGAGTAAGAGTTGTTATTCTTAAGTTGAGTATGCTTCCAGTAGATATAGTTATTCTTTAGGATTAGAACAAAGACTTAGGATAAGACATTCTTCTAACAAAAAATTTGAAGGTTATAAAAAGAGAAGAATTTCAAGAAGAGATAGAGAGGTTAGGAAAGACTTTAGTAAACCCTCAAGATTTATTAAGAGTAGGACCAATCTTAGGGACAAAGAAAAGATAAAAGCCTTTAAGAAAAAACATGGAAGATAACCTAAGTATCCTAAAGGAAAACCTTTAAGCAACTGTTCTTGTTATTGGATGTGTGGTGCTGAAAATTATAAAGCTGATACTGTCACACCCTTTATGGCGTAACATGCTCTCCTAGAATAGTCAACAGTTTCTAAATAAGTGAAAAATATTAATTATCCTTCAAGGGATGCATAAAAAAGTTTTCTTTTAAAATTTTAAAAACACATACTTAATAAACATCAATGTAATTATTTACTATCTTGGACTTATATACATAGTTGCATAATTACATAACTCAGGAGTACTTGACATTTTTAAAACTTTGACATATAAATAATCTTGCTAATTTGATGCCTTTAGATCTGTATACTTTCTCATAAACTTCAACTTGCGTTTATCAAATGATAAACGCTGAGTATTTCACTCAATAATGCTATATAATAATTGCATAATAATAATATCATAAGTATACCTCATGATTCAAATATCTTTTCATATATAAACATATCATACAACAAATTCTATATAAAACATGTTGATGCTTACTCAATACTTACCATACCATCATATAAAAGAAATACAAAATATCTTGAACATAAGTATTCTTTATAGAAATCATCATAATATAGCATTAAGATGCCCCTTTAACTTAATAACATTGAAAACTAATGTAAACACTCAATCATAGTTCAAATAACATGAAATACTACTTAACATACTAATAATATCACATGCCTTCCATTGATGTCTATAGAAAATA
>CANYBF012204206.1:0-13007 GCA_948192965.1 Dalechampia spathulata
TTCCAATATCATGGACTTCAATATATAGTTTAATACTCCAAGTAAAACAAGTTCATTTAAAACATTGTACTATATAATGAATAATGCCTTTATTAATGAAAAACGTATAGTACAAATACACATGATGCTCTAAGCATACACTAACACCATGCTGGGTCCCTGTATGTACCGGTACTCAACTCCCGAAGGAGGATATTTATTTTTGGGTCTTTAAACCCCTTTTACTTTTTAACTGTATGTCTCGAGACTCAACTCCCGTATGAGGGCAATATAATATACGATTCCATTATGGATCCCTGCAATATATGACATAACATGCCTTTTTCCTATCCTCTCTCTCTCTCTTTTTCTTTCATCAGAATCCCTCAAGTCATGTTCATGCTTATACACAACGGTTTAATGCAATATAATAAGTAAGAAATGCCTTGCTAAGCAACCATCAAGCTCATGTCATAAATACATAGTAACATACAAAAATAAAATTCTTCAATATCATTTTCTAGGCCTTACTTGGCCTTAAAGCAAGAAGAGAAGCAAATAAAACACTTAGCACAAACTACTCCAATCTAGCACAAACCTGTAGTGAAGTTACTTCTAGTGCTTATCCATCAATCACAGGCTAAACTTGCTTCTCTAAGCTCTCATACCATAAAGCAAATGATAAAGGAACTCAATTCTACCGTTAAATTAAGTGTGGAAGGGTTTAGAGGAGGTTAGAAGAGTTTAGAAAAGGAAAAGTCAAAGAAAAGTCTAAGTTTATCCCTTTTAAAAAGTCACTTTTAAGTCACATATGGCCGTATCGAACTTCATACGCTCGTACCAAACTAAAAGTCCTGATACCCTGTTTTCCTGCAAGCAATGGTACACCTGTACCCCCATTGGTACGCCCGTACCACCCCAAACTACCTGTCCCCCAAATTTTCCTGTGAGCACTTGTACGACCGGACCTCTCTTTGGTACGCCCGTATGGTCTCCAGGAACCAAAACTCACTCACCTCTTATGCTCGGTACGCCCGTACGGTGATCCGTATACCCGTACCGCCACCAAAAATACCAAGACATGTGCCATTTGAATCCTTAACCTCTAGGTACCTATGCCAAAACCAAAACCCAACCTAAAACACTTCTAAAACAATCATAAACTCACATAATAGCTGTCCCTCATCCAACCGAGAAGTCACGCTCTCCAATAAGGCGCCAGTATCACAAGCACAATCATAAGCAACATCACAACACACATACATACATACATACATCAAAAGCAACAATACATAATCGTATAACAAAACACATATGCATACATACCCTTACACGTATACCCAACATGTCACTTACGTGGGTGTGACAATTCATCTATCATTTCACATACAACAGTGCCAATATAGGTGTGACAAGATAAAAGTAAATGCAAGTAATGAAGGCAATACTTAATCAAGTATAGTTTAGATTAATCAAACAAATCTCAAAAGCATGAATCAGTTAAAAATCATTTTCTATTGGATAACAATTAAATCCATTTAAAATTGATAAAAACTCATTTTCATGATATTTAAATCATAAACTTAAATCATTGAATGCTCAATTGATTACTCATCATTCCTAGTAAATTAATCAAAATATCTATTATCTTTTCAAATTAATTAAATATTTTTTTCAAAATCATTAATTAATCATAAATTGATTATCAATGAAGAGATAGCCACATCCATTGAAAATACTTAAACATAAAAATGAAGATAAGGAGAGATACCAGAGAAACTAGATTAATAAAAATAACATTAAATCTAAATCCAAATCCAAATCCCAAACAATAATCAACTCAACTCAAATGAAATCTATGTTGTAGTATGAGTTTAAATTGAGGCATAGTGTTGTGAAATTCAATGCAATCCATGTTGTATGTCAATGACTTTGTAAGTAATGAATGAAATCCCTGAATCAACATTCAACTATTTTTACTTAAATAATATATGAAATAAATTATAATGTAGTATCACTGCATTTAATTTTAACTATAAACAAATAGTCATTCAGTAGCGGATCTACAAGGAAATCTACAAGGACCGAGACTTCTTGTTGTATTTGAACGTGGTTATCTAATCTTGTTGGAAACCCACTTGGGATTTTCCTTTCCAATCACATAAATATATAAGTTTCAAATGATAACTTTTACTTATTCCTATTCATTAATTTATTATTTCATATTATCAATTTAATATGAAATATTCATCCATGAATGATGATGTTTTTTTTTAACAAGCAAAATTTTAAAAATTTCTTTTAGAGGTTTATAATCAGAGAGCTTGAAGAAGTAAATATGAGTATTCCATATCAACCACTGATTTAAAATAATAAATCAACGAGATTTCTAGATTTATGTCAAATTACAAGAAAGGAAATGTGTATTGGTAATGTATAGTGCGATGTTGAATGAAATCATTCTACATAATAGGCAAATCACCAAGCACCAGTGGTCTAGTGGTAGAATAGTACCCTGCCACGGTACAGACCCGGGTTCGATTCCCGGCTGGTGCATAGTTGTAGAGCAATGATGATATTCGCACTGGCCGATGGTCAGGTTCCATCACGCTTCAGATCTGCGGAAGATATACTAGTGCATCTGAGTTCTAATGTTTTTGTTATTTACTTTTTTTTTTCTGAAAAAGTATTAAATTTTTTTTTCATTTTTTAATGAAAATATTTACTTTACATCATTAATATAATGTTGAAAAATCAATCATGTTGGTTTGAATTATTCAATTAAATTAATATAACTCTGCACTTACACTTATTATCAACAGTCAAACACTATTTACTAAAATTAATATTTTAATTTAAATTGAATTTTTTTATCTATTAATATTTTTATATCATATTAATATAAATATAAATACAAATATAGTAAAGTATATTACAAATTTAATTATATTTATTATTATTATATATTATATATATACTAAAGGAATTAAAGAATAATAGACTTTGTCTTAAAAATATTATACATATACTCTACATCAAACATTTATTATATTTATATATGAATTTTATTCAAAAGTATAAATTATATATATATATATATATATATATATATATATAATTTTCTTATATTTATATCTACAACCATTTGAATGACATATTTTTTCATTGCATCTATTATACTTTAATTTTTGTCATTCTAATACATTTATTTGTTTATTTATATATATTTTAAACATTTAAATTTATCATAATTTTTTAAATTTTTGATAAATTTTAGTTTTAACCATTTAGACACCTCAATTTTATTTATCATTTACCTTTAATTTTTATTAAAAACAATAAATTTAGATGTTAAAAAGGATTAAACAACAATAACATTTATAAAATATATAAATAAATATGTTAAAATAAAATAAGTTAAAATAAGAATAAAATGAAAAAATATATCAAGTTTAGAGGATCATAAATATATTATGTCAAATAAAAAATCATATTATTGTATCGTATCTTATTAATATTGAATATTATGCTAATTCTTATTTTTTATTAATTAAAAATTTTAAAATAATTAATATAGAATTCTTGAGGTGATGGCATTTGACATCTATTGGTCATATTATATTATATTTCATATTCAGGATTTTCTTTATGAATTGATATAATAATTTATAATTAATATATTAGCACTATTTTAGAAATAGATATTGGTAAGTAATGAATATAATTGTTATATGAAAATATCATACCACCTTTAATTATAATAATTTTACCAAATTAGGTAATGTAAATAATGAAAATACTGTCTAATTTAAATTTAATTAATTAAATAAAACTATTAAAAGAGTATAATGAGGGAAATTTAAAATCATGATAATAATTAATTACATTAAAAATATTACATAGATATGGATATGTAGAGATAAATGAATGTTTATAGGAAAATGTTAGAAACCATTAAATTCCTTTACAAATTTAAATAATGTACAGAGAATAATTATATTTTGTTTAATATTAAAAAAATATCTTTATAAATTAAATAATTAACAATTAAAATATAAATATTATTATAGAAATAGTTACCTTTTATTATAGGAATGAAGATGATTGTTGTTAAATATAGTAATTATTGTTGTTATATGAAAATATGATGATATCGTAATTTTCAACAAAATTATTATGTAATATAATTATTTAATTCAAAAAATTGGAATGTTTTGCTTCAAATTAAATTAAGTATAAAATGAAATTGTAATAGTCAAAAATAAAATGATAGTGCACATTTATATTTTAATCATGCTATTAAAGGGCACCATGGATATCTTATTCTATATCACGAAAAAATTCATCTTTATTTGGAAAATTAATAATTAATTAATTAATATTTTTTAAACAAAATTGGAAGGGTTGAATACCCAAATTGCAATTATTTAATCCATTAAAGTGTATTTCCTTTTTTTTTATTAACAAGTATTTCTCATATAATTAACATAATGGTTTTCATTTTATAATTTAATTCTCCTTTTTCATGATTTTTCCATATGTAATTATCACTGTAATCCTCGTATTAGGAAAGTTTAAATACTTTTTAATCCTATTTATAAGTTGTCACTAGCTAGCTAGTGAATCTGTATCAAAACACAAACTTAACCATTGGAAAGGTGAGACTTGAAATTTTTTGAAAAATATTTTTTACCATTCTTTTATTCCTAGCAATTCGATGATTTTTATTTTCATTTTTCATACTGAAACAGAGCGAGCATGCAAAATTATCATCGAATTCAATTTAATGGAAGACGCAAGATGGAGGAGAAGAATGAAAATAAAGAGCTCGTGCTTGAAGTTTACATACATTGTGAAGGATGTGCTAAAAAGCTCTTTAATTGTCTTAAAGAATTTGACGGTGATTATGAATTCAATTTTGATCTTATTTTTATTAATTCATTATTTTGATATGATTTAACAAATAATTAACAGGTGTTGAAGAGATTGTGATTGAGATTGCAAATCAAAAAGTAATAGTGAAGGGGATAAATGTAGACCCCATTAAAACTTTAAGGAGACTTAAGAAAAAGTATAGTAGGAACGTTAAGTTGATTTCTCCATTATCAAAAGCACATGATGAAGAGAAGAAAGAAGAGGTTTCTGGTTCATACCCCCTTTTCTTTCCTTTCAATTTAGTAATTGCTATAATTGATTTTACTGACTTTTTATGTAGCGTAAGATGAAAGTAATGATACTCAAAATGTTCATGCATTGCGAAGGATGTGCACTTGATATCAAGAGAAATATTGAGAGAATGAAAGGTAATTACGTTTTTCATCATTTTCCGATTATTTTTATTTTTATTTTTTAAAATTTTATTAGAAAAATTTAATTATTTTTTAATATATTTTTTAGGAATTATGTCAGTCGAGTCGGATATGACAGAATCAACAGTTATCATAAGAGGGTTCTTTGATGCACCACAATTAGTACAAAAGATCACAAAAAGACTGGGAAAACATGTAGACATACTAAAGGAAGAGTGTATCGAACATGAGCATATCAAACAGAAAGAAGAGGAAACTCTAGTTTATCATCCTTCATTGAATGATATGGATTACATGTTTCCTTCGTTAATTTTCAATGACAAGAATGTATTTTCTTGTTTAATTATGTAATGCGAGTACATTTCAATTTGGAGGACAAAAATTAGTTTATTGCTTGGATATCTTTAATGCCTAATAAAATAGATATTATTTAGTTGAAAAGATATTTATTTTTTATTATTTGTATTAAATGTATTGTATTATATATTATACTATACTGTAATAACAATAATAATGTCATGTTTGGTAAAGTTTAGTTGTTTGGTTAGGGTTCATGTTTTTACCCTCTTGTATTCTTGATCTTTATCAAACTCTTACTGCTTTGCTTTCACTATATATTGAAGTTATTCAACAACTCTCGCTTATTGAAAAACATCCAAGACCATCATCAAACCTAGTTATTGCTTCTATTTGTTTTTGATAGCAAAAGTTTATTTATAATGTTACTTCTTTAAATAATGCTGGCATTTACAAAAAAAATCATTAAAATCAAGTGATAATATACTAACTCACTATATAAATTCTCTTATTTCATATGACTGGAGATGATAAAGAAGGTTGGATGGAAGGAATGCAGTAAAACATTATTCTAAAGCTTTGCAGCACATGTTGAGGACTTGGAGATTAAATGATGTGGATTTTACCACGCAATGATTGACCATATGATGATAAGTTTAGTATATGTTAATATTACTCCTAAGATTAGATCTTATCATTAGTTGTGATGTCTAATATGTATTTATATGGCCATATGCATTCAGATTATAATATAACATATTTAGTTGCATTCCAACGTAAACATGTGTCATCCAGCAGAATAAAAAAACACTTGACATTATCGATCACGCCGTTGGAATGCGTGGGCATCATGAATCTGTATAATGGGTGGTAACTAGGGCAATGGTGCTCATACTTTTCCTCCTCTCACAGCAATTTTCTTTTTGAACAGGTATATCGATATTAGCAATCCATAAGCTTTTATATTCTTAGGGATGAATACCACATCTTACCCTGTATTCTAATATGATTCTGTTGTTTTCCGGTTTCGGAACGGGTTTCGTTTGAAAAAAGCACGCACCGTGAAAAATGGCTTACGATCTTACCCAGACTATCGCTGTCAAATCCGTTTACTCTGGACAGTATGCATATTTGGTGAAGTCACCAGGGGAACAAGGCGGTTTTATATGTTGCGAGAAACAATATGTTTCCAGTGCCAAGGCCACAATTGAGGTCGAGAAGTCAAGGTCTGATTCTAGTGGATCGAGTCCGTCATGTGATTCTAAAAAATACTTCTTTTTGTTCTAATAAAATATGATTAACGACAAAGTATTTCTTATATATTTTTAAAAGGAAGATTAATCAATTAAAATATTTTAACAGTAATGAAATAGTGATTAATGAAAATAAGTTATATTTTCTATTAAATTTATGAATGAAAGATGATTATGTATTTAAATTAAAATGTAAGTTCTATTGCATTTTGTTATGAATTATGAATGTGTATGGACCTAAATTATTCAAGTCCGTTTGTTTAATTAATTTCTAGCTAATTAACGTTGTTAAATAAATAAATAAATTTATTTAATTTAGTTAATTAGTAGAGATAGAAAGAAGTGATTTAGGGCAGTTGTTGGATGTGGACTATGAGTAGTTTCCTAAAGAATTAGAGAAATACCAAAGCTTATTTGTGTTAGTTTTACTTTTTCCATGTACAAAGCCTATTTCCTTTTATTGCATATTGCACACTCAAGATCAATTATTTGAAATTTGTTGACAATGATTGTTGCATGCTTGATTATATGACTCCCAAAACAAAAAGTGTCTTAGGCAAAGAAGTAGTTTGATCTCAAGATCAAGAGGTTTTTCCTACAACAGTAGAACAAAATGATAATATTCCAACCATTGTGGAACAATTTTAGAGATCATTATGTCTAGGAGTAGTTCAAGGCAATGAGTACCTAGAGGCAAAATTTGAGAATCGGGATGAGAATCCAATCAGATGTGTTGTTGAAGGAAGTTCTGATGAAGAGTACATGACAGAAATAAAGGAATTTATCAGAGAAACTTTGAAGTAAGGCATGATAACATTAGCCGCCTCCTTCAAAAAGATTATTGACAATGCCTTGAAAAAGGTCTTGACAAATGTGAATGATCTAAGGAAAGAGGTGCAACCATTTAAAGCCATTGAAAATATGTATTCTAATGTAAATAAGGTTGTGAAGAAACTGAATATCCCATTGGCACCTCAAAGTTCAACTTCTTGCAAAAGGTGAATCCTCTACCTCCTAAGAGATAGGGTTCTAAGGGAATTGGTGGGCAAGTTTCTAGCATTGCTCAAGGTGTTAATGAATTTAGAGAGACTCCTCAAACTCTAGTTGAAGAGAGGCATGTTCCTCCACATGGAGGGAGGAAGGAAGAAACAAAACACTTCAAGGTCGTTTCAATGGTAGGCCGATTCTTCCTCGTCAAATTTTGTAGATACTAATCTTATTTTATAGTTAAATCTTTATGAGATGGTTAGTCAAGGTCAGTGGGGCATGGAGGAATGACTCTTATGCTGAACAATAAAATGACAATTAAAAATATATTTTTATTTTGAAGTAATTTTATTAATAAATTAAAATTAATTAAATATAAACACACAAACGTTATAAATTAATGAGAGAAGGAAAATTTATATAATTGTTTAATTCAAATTTAATAATATTGGATGGACAACCAGTTAATTAATATATGAGTTGTATCAATATTATAAAATATGTATAAAAAGGTGACGGCACCAAGGATTTCTTACTGTATATATCAATCACCAAACAAATTTATCTTTATTTGGAAAACTGATAATTACTTAATATTTTTTTGTAAACAAAATCGGAAGTGTCTGAATACCCAAATTGAAATTATTTAATCCCATTAATTTCTTTTCTTTTTTATGAGCAAATATTTCTCATATAATATAATGTTTTTGATTTTATAATTGAAGACTTTCCTTTTCTTTCTTTTTCCGAAATTATGATAATGATAATCATTAAATTTTTTTCCAATTTTTCTATATATAATTGTCATTGTAATCCTCATATTAGTAAAGTTTAAAGCTTTTTAATCCCATTTATATGTTATCCCTAGCTAAGTAGTGAATTGTGAAGGATGTGCACTTGATATCAAGAGTAATATTGAGAGCATGATGGGCAATTATGTTTTTCATTACTTTATTATTATTCTTATTTTGAAAAATTTTGTTAGAAAAATATAATTATTTTGTTTTGATGTGTTGTATTATGAATTGTGTCAGTCGACTCGGATATGACAAAATCAATGGTTATCATAAGAGGATTCTTTGATGCACCAAATTTGGTACAAAAGATCACAAAAAGACTGGGAAAACATGTACAAGTGCTGAGGGAAGAGTGTATTGAATAGAAAGAAGAAGAAGAAACTCTACTTTATCATCCTCCATTGAATGATATTGATTACATGTTTCCTTTGTTAATTATCAATGATGAAAATGTATTTTCTTGTTCAATTATGTAATAAGAATACATTTCAATCTCAAACACTAAAATTAGTTTCTTGCTTAGATATCTTAGGTGTATCTAATAATATAGAAGAAATATTGTAAGAAATATCTATATGACTCCTCTTGATATCGAAAATAATAATTTAATATTATTAAATTACAAGAGCAAATTATATTTTATAATTAAATGAATAATATAATATAAGAATTAGCAATTTTAAAAATAGAACTTAAAATTCTAAGATAAAAAATACTTTTAAAGTAGTCTCATTATTATTTGTTTATATCATATGAATATATCACTTGTTTATCATATATTTATTTTTTATTATTTATACCATTAATTTATTATCATATTAAATGTATCGTATTGTATCATACATGTCATAATAATGTCATGTTTGATGAAATTAGTTTTTTGGGTAGGGGGTCATGCTTGTTAGGATTACAATTTTTATATTCAAGGGCAAAATATACATTTCATATTCATATTTATAAAACTTTTACTACTTTTTTTTTACGTGATAGTCGAGACTCGAACCCATTTTCATGGGAAAAACATGTAAGACCATTTTAAAATCTAGTAATTGCTTCTATTTGTTCTCAATAGCAAAAGTTTATTTATAATGTTATTTATTTAAATAAATACTAGCATTTAAACTCCCATGATGTACAAATAGTAGTCAAGAAATCTAAAATATCAAAACTATATATTTATGCTATTCTCATCCTTTATTGATTATGATATTTATTGAATAGTAAAAAAATTATTTATAATCCATTCACTTGTGAGCCAATTCTTGGGTGAAGTGTACAAAATGACATTGTTTTCCAATTTTAAAATGCACATTGATTTTCAATTTGTTTCTTTTTGATAGCTGAACTTCAATTGTTTTCAATGGAATATTACTACATGATTTTTGTTAAACCTTGGGGGTCCTTGATTTTAGTTTTGATTTTAACAAATAATGTTTTGAGGAAATTATTGAAGTTTTGAGTGTTTTTTAGCTTGATACGGGCATACCATTTGGTTTAGTAGGCTGTACGGGCATGAATATGAGTTGTTCACTATGAGGCAACTTTTGACTCATGAATATGAGTTGTTCACTATGAGGCAAAATGAGAGTGTATCAGAGATGTACAATAAGCTCATGGTGATTATCAATGGTCTAAAGAAGCTTAGGAAGAATTATGCTAGAGAAGATATCAACAACAAGATTCTTAGAGTTCTTCCAAAGAAGAATTGGGAAGCAAGGGTGATTGCAATTGAAGAAACACATGATTTATCAATGCTTTCCACCAACATGCTTCTAGGAAAGCTTCTTACTCATGAGATCACCTTAAAGCAAGGTGTTGGAAGAGAAAAAGAAGAATCTACAAGTAAAGGACATATGAAGAGTGAATGTCCTAGACCATTCAAACAATCCAAAAAGAAAGCCTTCAGAGTAACTTGGGATGATGAGAGCTTACTTGGAGAGCATAGACTATGCTTTATGGTAATGGAGGATGGAGATGATCTTAATGAGGTAAGCACTTCTAACTAATCTCTTGATAATGAGTTTGATGATGAGGAAAGTGTCTTAAAGGAACTTCTTATCAAATTTGAGCAATTGACTAAGGGAAACAAAGTTTTTAAATATAAAAACTTAATTTTAATAACTGAGATTGATTGCTCGAAAAAGGAAGTATATGCTTTAACTTCTCCAAAAAGGGGTTTTCAAAACTCATTTGAAAATATTTCAAAAATTTCAATGTTAAATGAATCCTCGAAAAAGGAAAAAGAAGATTTATGTTTGGAAAATGAGGATTTGAAAAGAGAAAATGAGCTTTTAAAAGAAAACCTTTCAAAATTTGAAAAAGGTGGCATTAAAATTGATAGTATTCTTAAATGTCAAAAGCTCAAATTTGATAAGAAATGTATAGGTTATGATGATAATACTTATTCTTAATCAAATGGCCCTAAATTTCTCAAAGCTACTTCTATTAAGAAGGTTACCAAGAGAAATGAAAGTGAATGAGTTGCAAACTTCAACGATAAGAAGTTTAAGACCTCAACTAAAAGTCAATTACATAAAAATTGTAATTGTGAGGTACAACATTTCAATGCAAAGCCAAAAGGTGTGTGTTTGCATTCAAATATCAAAATTGGAAATGATTTGAAAAGTGAATAAAGGAAAGTTCATTTTTATAGACTAAGAAGTTAGAAATCTAAACCATTCCTTGGTCATTATCATTATTGTGGTAAGTTTGGTCACTCTAATTATAAATATTTTATAAGGTTAAGTCACTTGCGATATATTTCAAATGACTCATGTGAAGCTAACCTCCATGGACTCAAATATATTTAGGTACCCAAAGTTAAATGAAGTTATTTTGTAGGTTTGCTTGAAGTTCACAAGATGAGAATAAATGGATATTCAAGTCACAAAATGAGGTTTCTTTTGCATTGGTAAAATGATGAATGAAACTATGCAACTACTTAGGGGGAGTTTTAGAGCTTTATATTTTGTGATATGTTATGTGTGTGTTGATATGGTGAATGTTGATTTTGTTTTTTGTTTTGAAATGAGATTTTAAACATATGCATGAAGACATACTTCAATGATTGATTTTGACTTATTTTCTTTTTGATGTAACAAAAGTGGGAGAAGTATGGTGAAAGTGGATTTGTGAAAAATGAATTTGTATGCATTTTGAAAATAATTTTTAATAAGTATGAATTGCAAATGGTGCAATTTGTTAGGGGGAATTAATTTTGATTAAGGGTTTGTCAACATCAAAAAGGGGAGAATGTTAAACCTTGGGAGTCCTTGATTTTAGTTTTAATGTTAATAAATAATGTTTTGGAAAAATTATTGAAGTTTTGAGTGTTTTTTAGTTTAGTACGGGTGTACAAGAGTTGGTACGGGCGTACCATTTGATTTGGTAGGCTGTACGGGCATACGAGGAGGCCATATGAAGTGAAAATGATGCAGAAAAAGTTTTGTACGGGCGTACCAACTTGATGGTATGGCCATACGGATGGTTCGATATCAATTTTAGGTCATTTTTAAAGTGTTGTATAGGCGTACGGGAACCTATATGGCTGTGCAGGTCAAAATATGTATTTTTCAGTATTATTTAAAAATTTGTATAATGACTTTTTTGCATTTAATGCATCCCCAACGGTCATATAAGCTTAGAATAGCTTACATAAATGTATATTAACCTTATTAAAAGTAGAAAATCAATCTATAATCATCATTTTCTTTGTTAAATACTTTTTTTATGTGTTTTTGAGTATTTCTTGATTTCTTGAGTTGTAAATCCTTTGAAAAGTATTTCTAAGTTTTCAATTCTTATTTTTCTTTCTCTTAGGTTATGTTTTAAGATATAGGAAGGGATTGTGATTGAGTGAGGTTTAGTGTGAGCCTTGGGAAAACACTTGTTGCAAGGGTTTAGTGTGAGCCTTAGAAAAACACTTATATTGAATTTTTGTGAAAAGAATTATTTGTTGTATTTGTGGATTAGTTTAGTGGAAACTTAAGTTGTTTGTTTAGGTAAGTGAATGTAGGCATTTATTGGTTGAACCACTATAAATTTCTTGTGTTTCATTTTCCCTCTTTTCAATTCTTTTTGATTCTTGTGTTACCTCCATACTTGGGATTTCAATTTTTTTCATCATTTTTTTTATTGATGTGGCTACCTAAGAAGAAATATTCCAAAAATATTTCATGGCATGACAAGAAAAAAGATTGAGTGACACGTCAACAAATAAAAATATGACATGTGTATGTTACATTATCTGTTGGGTATAGCTCATATACTGGGAGTTTCGTGAGTTGTGGGTTGGGGGTGTGGGGGCGGAGCCCTCGCGGTACGGTATGGGTATTTCGGTAATTATACCGTTTAGGGTTATTATTTAAATAACTTGTAATTGTAAC
>CANYBF012204888.1:0-17812 GCA_948192965.1 Dalechampia spathulata
AACTCTTTATGGATTCTTCTGCACTGTTCCAATATCATAGACTTCAATATATAGTTTAATACTCCAAGTAAAACAAGTTCATTCAAAACATTATACTATATAATGAATAATGCCTTTATTAATGAAAAATGTATAGTACAAATACACATGATGCTCTAAGCATACACTAACATAAACAAGTTGGACGGATGTGAAATCGTGAACTCACTAACAAACTCAAGGAATATAGATTCACTCAATCATAAAATGATACTTGCCTTTTTGTTGGGGGATCAAGAGCCACCTTTGTATCCCTAATTGTTTATGTTAATAATCTTTTGCTAGCGAGACCCTCGTTGCTGGAAATCACAACCATCAAGGGTCATCTTTACCATGATTTTACTAGCAATGATCTTGGGCCTGTTTGATATTTCCTCGACCTTAAAATATCTAGATCTACCAATGGCATCTACATGCATCAACAGAAATACATTTGAGATTTAGTAAAAGAAAGTGGTTTAACCAATGCAAAGTGTATTGCTTTTCCCTTACCTCAATGATAGAAATTGCCAGAAGACCACAATGCTCTTCTGGAATTGCCAGACTATTATCAATGAATTGTTGGAAATTTACTTTATTTTAGACTCTCTCGACCTGACATCACTCATGCCACCTAGCAACTGAGCCAGTTTATGCAAGATCCTAGACTTGGTCATTTAATAGCAACATTTCATGTCATCTGGTACCTCAACAGTGAATCTAATTGTGGCTTATTTTTCCCAGAAGGATCATCATCTAAGATCATTGCTTTCTGCGATGCAGATTGGGCAACATGTATGATTACCAAACACTCTCTCACCGGGTATTGTATTTTTTTTGGCAATGCTCTCATTTCCTAAAAAATAAAAAAAATAGAGCACTATTAGTTGATCCTCTGTCGAAGTAGAATACCATAGTATGGTTAAGATAGTTAATGAACTGAAATGGATTACCTATATATTGCATGATTTTCAGCTCTCTATTGATCAACCTATTCCCCTTCACTATGATAATTAAGCCACTGTTCATATTGCTGAGCGAACAAAGCATGTAGATATCAACTGTCATGTAGTATGAGATTGCGTACAAGAGGGATTCATCAGAACTGTTCATGTTAGTTCCAAAGCTCAAGTGGCTGATATGTTCATAAAATCTTGAGGTGCAAAATCCTTCCATTGATTACTTGTCAAGCTCAAACCTACTTTTGATCGCTCGATTTTTTGCTTGTGGGGGGGTGTGAAGAGCAAGATAAAGAAAAGCTTACTGTGATCAACAATAAGAATGAAGAAGGGGAATCGGTAAGGCATGAATCAAGAGAAGTAAAGAGAATAGAAATAGAGAGACAAGCAAAGAGACATAAGGGAAAGCAAATATCAGAAGATGTGTATGATACATAAGAGAAATGTAATGAAGGGTGAAAACCAGAAGATGAGTCTGATAAAGGAATGGAAACGATGTAACATTTAATACTTGATAGACCTCTTGCATTCCCTAGACTTTTGTAATTCCAATTGTAATCAAAGGGGGTCGTATTGAAGGCTTTGGCAAAACGAGATCGTATTGTTGGTAGATTCTAGAATGGTGAGGTGTCCATTAATTGTTGTAACAGATTGAGGGTTTGTTATCAATACTCATGTATATATGTATGGTATCGAAATGAAGAAATACACAGTGAAATACAAAATACATTTTCACAAAAACACATCATTAGCAACATAAATATAGTTTATTAATATCAAAATTAAGATTAAAGAACCCAAGACCTAATAATAGTATCATTTGGATTGAAAGAATGTAGAATTTATGAGTTTTATAAAATACATAGAACTGAATAAATATGTAAATAATATATTTTCATATAATCATATAAATAAAATAATGATTTGTTGATTATTAATCGGTTAAAATTATCAAATTTGAAGGTGCAATGATAATGAACATAGATGAATGATAATCAATAGTTTATATTGAAATATAGTTTTGATATTTTTAAAAATTTTGATAAAAATGATATTTTTACTCTTAATGTTTTGTTAAAATAACAAAATTAATTAGGAAAAAAGGAAATTGTTTGTTAGAAAAGGGAGATTGTTGAGGGAGGGAGAAACCTTAAAATGATGTGAATTGTATTGTGTTGAATCAGGAGATGTCCCTTTTAGTGGTCCATTCCCCGTAGATATAACTTTGTTTTAATACTACACGCACGGAAATTTACTTATTTGCCATTGAACTCTATATTTATTAACTGTACTATCTTAATTACATCTGTACTCTGATTAAGAAGACCCTTTTAAGGTTAAGACATCTATTTCTTCAACTTTGATTATGTCAATTAAACTAGTCTTTCTTTACTTCAAAATCACGTCTTAATAAATCTAAACACATCCATATCTATGTTTAATTAATTTTGTAAAATATGTATGATCGTAATCATAATCATTACAGATATAAAATCATATTAAAGATTAAATATCAAATCAATTAGTTCCATCAATTTTTTCGCAATTAAATTTAATAATTCTTTTACTTTACCAAACATTACTAAAAATTATCAAAGTTAAACTTCTTAACTTATGTGCTAATTTAAAGCTATTAAAATGAAATGAAATTTTAAAATAGTAATTTTAACTTTATGAATACACCAAACAAGAAATTCAAATTTAGTAATGCATCAATTACCCAATTATAATCAATTTCAATATGAACATTCCAAACTTGAAAACCAAGTAAATGGACTTTTATCAAGAGTACAGTAAAAGGAACTAAAATTAAAATTGACTTATTTTAATATAAAAATTTATATAAATAATAAAATAATAAAATATAATATATTACATTTATAAATAATAAAATTAAATTAATTAAAAATAAATTTCTATATTTTAAAATTTATACAGAAAGTTGGGGCTATAGCCAATCGAGCACTCCTACCTCTGCCCATGTCTCCCATGTACATGCTAAGAAGGTTATGCTATCGATATATATTTATGAAAGTGGAAATTTTTATTTTTATTTTATAATTGTATTAAATAACTTTTAATTTTATTAAAAATAATAATATTTTTCCAAAAAAGTTGAATTTTGATTATTCTTTGTAAATTGATCATTTTAAAACTGCTTGTAAATTTTTAAAAATTGTTATTGGTATAAATATTTTTATTTAAATTAAATAGATAGAGTTTGAAAAACTAAATGAAGAAATGATTGCGTAAAATTGAAGGATCCGGAAATGGAGGATGATGGCATTGGAAAAATAAAAAGGAAGACTGGGAAAGTTTGGAGGAGTTGTCCAACTAACCCCTATCAGTGTCCTTATTTGGATGGGTTAGTGGCATTTCTGCCCTTAACTAAGGCTTGTCTAAAGCAGGGATTTTTTATTTATTTTAAAAGGTAATAAAGTATTATCCCTTCAGAAGGAAGGAGCATTTCAGAGGGGGAAGGTTGACTTTTTCTTTTCTTCAAAAGCTTTCACTCCTCCTTATGTATTTCTCTTTCTTATTACGTTTATTTCAATTTAATTAAATATTATATCTACTAATATCACCTATATATATATATATAGCTTTAATGCAATTAGATACACTTTACTAATGACATTTGCAACTTTTGATTTTATACATTAATTAATTTAACTTAGTTAATATAAATATTTTTTATTGGATTAATTTGAACACATCCCACGAAGGATATAAATGACCAAATATCCGAAGTTCAAATAAAGTTATGAAAGAAAACAAATATAATCAACACAAAATTGATTAAAACACAGTAAATATGTGTACTTGTTGAATGATCGAAAGATAAATAATTAATGGAGGAAGAAAGTTGATCTTAATTTTATTGTATATAGTTGACATTTTCATTCCCTTTTCAATGCGAGTGTTTATTTGTAATATAAATATCAAAGAATGTTGAAAAAGGGTGTGAATGATCCTATAAAATGTATTCTGAGTCAATAAAGTCATAATAAGATCATCCAATTTTTCAATGCAGTAGTTGATTCTACTTCTCCTTTTATTGGTTTCATTTAATTAAATCACTCCCTCATACTAGCTCTGCTTTTCAATGCTTCAGGATTTCGATTTACATACCAAAACATGGGTATTTCATAATACAACTCGTTCAATACAATGTACAGTTGTTCAGTGAAGACAACGGAAAGAGCATTTTATACTTAAAAATAATTATAATTATGAGAATAAAAATGGAATACAATCTCTCAAGTTTAATGGTGACACCTACTTTCTATAAAACAATGGAAGAATTCCAAGCCCCTCAACTTCAACAATTAAAGCTATATTTCCCAATTCAGATTCAACTGTACCTTTACACCTACAAGATTAACTCCAATAGCTTCCTTCCATCCCAAGTTTTATCGTACATCTTTTAGATGAAATATTCGTATCAAAAAACTTGTAAGTAAAAACTAGATTATGAAATTTTAACGCAAGTAATTTATTGTATAATTAATATAAGCAAAAAGATAATGATTCAAGCAAAATATCTTATTTAAATAGAGAGAGCATCAAGTTTTAATAGAAGTTTACTTCAATTAAAATAGAATATTATTTAAAAGAAATTTATTGTTTATTAAATAATAATCAAAATTTAGCACCATTATTATAACGTGTAATGTCTAAAAAAATTAAAATGAAAAAATAAAACGAAATCACCAATTGGCTAACTACTATTTATGTAGTGGTACTGTGGGATTGAACTGGTCAGCTTAACATAATTCAAATAAGCTTAACAACTCCGCTCTTTATTTTAGCCTCTTTTGTCATATTCATACAAAAGCTAGTTACTTACCAACTCCCAACCTTTTTTGCTCCCTTCCCTCTAGTTTACTTTTTCCATACACCTTTATTATATAAAATTATAAATTATTCAATATCATTATAATATATATTTATTATTATTATTATTATTATTATATATTAATTAAATATAAATTATAAAACTTAATCAAATATCATGTATATTAAAGTTTTATTACTTAATTTGTAATCTTACAACCATCAATTTAAAAATTTCACAATCTGTCCCAAGGTTTTAGCCGACGATTTTCATCTATAAATACCCGCAAACCATGCAACTATCGTCTCATCATCTTCAGCATTTGAAAGCTACTGAAAGAATATTACATGGATAAATATTATAACATGGCTCATTCTACGAGCTTTAACATGGTACTAATTACTTTCCTTGCCTTTACTCCTCTTTGCTTGTGTTTGAAGGGCAATGGTGGTTACCTTTACCCTCAGTTTTATGACCATTCCTGCCCAAAAGCTCAGCAGATAGTCGAGTCCATTGTAGCAAAGGCACTAGCAAGGGAAGCTCGCGTGGCTGCCTCCTTACTTAGGCTTCACTTCCATGACTGCTTTGTCAAGGTCCGTCAGCTCTCTGCAATAATACCATTCGTTATGTATTTAGATGAAATTTGGCAGGCAAATTGCTTTTATCAATATTAATTTAATACCCTTTTAGTTAATCTTAAAATTAACTATTTTCTATTATTACAGGGCTGTGATGCATCAATATTGCTAGACAGCAGCGGAAGCCTGATAAGTGAGAAAAGGTCAAATCCAAACAGAAACTCAGCTCGAGGATTCGAAGTAATTGATGAGATCAAAGCTGCATTGGAAAAGGAGTGTCCCCAGACAGTGTCTTGTGCTGACATTTTAGCCTTAGCTGCTAGAGACTCCACAGTTCTTGTAAGTTCTGTCTTAAAATCATCAGCTGATTATTGTAATTTTCGTTACAAATCTTTTATGTTTTTTTTATTTTTTTGTTTTGAAATAGAATAGTTAATAATGCATTTCAGTATTTATTCTTAATTAAAGCTTAATCAAGCTTAAATTCAAACTACCTTAATTCGATGTCGGCTCATTTACCATACTACTAAGCTGGTTATTATTATTATTATTATTATTATTATTATTCCGTCATGAATGTCGACAGGCTGGAGGACCAAGCTGGAAAGTTCCATTAGGAAGAAGGGATTCGAGAGGTGCGAGCTTAAGTGGTTCTAACAACAACATTCCTGCTCCAAACAACACATTTCAAACAATTCTTACCAAATTCAAGCTTCAGGGCCTCAATATTGTCGATCTTGTGGCTCTCTCTGGTAACCCAAATCTGGATTCAGTCTTTCTGATCATGGGAAATTCATAAACCACCACAAAACGACTTAATTAACGTTCCATTAATATTGGTTTCAGGGAGCCACACAATTGGAAATGCTCGATGCACAAGCTTCAGGCAGAGGCTGTACAACCAGTTTGGAAATGGGAAACCTGATTCAACCCTTGACCAATCATTTGCTGCCCAATTGCGTGCCGGTTGCCCAAGATCTGGAGGCGATCAGAACCTCTTCTTCCTGGACTTTGCAAGCCCAACAAAGTTTGACAACAGCTACTTCAAGAATTTACTGGCTGCAAAGGGTTTGTTGAATTCCGACCAAGTTCTTCTGACGGAGAATGCTGAATCTATGGAGTTGGTCAAGAAATATGCTGAGAACAATGCGCTGTTCTTTGAGCAGTTTGCTAAGTCAATGATCAAGATGGGAAATATCTCTCCATTGACTGGTTCAAGGGGAGAGATCAGAAAGAATTGCAGGAAAATCAATGCTTAAATTCATTATATGGCTCTTTCGTCTAAATTGTATGTCTCGCCTGAAAGCCTTTGCATCTGTTTTTCGTATTATGTACTGTCTTTATGCTACTTTTTTCTAAGAGAAATTCGTCATCTTATTGTTGCTAATAGACGGAAAGCTCTAATCTTTCTCTATGATCATGGAATGTCAGCTTGCAAAACCGAAAGATTAATGTCGATCCCGCACTGTATCATACTGGAATCACAGTCTGGCATCTCTGTCCGGAAGAAGGCTGTAAAATCCAGTCAATGTAAAAGAGAGTTTAAGGATCAAAGGTTCAACCGTGAACCCTTATCGAATCAGAAGTTAAATTTAATTACAGATATATAAATTTTGATTAAAATCCATTTTAATATGGATCATTGCTTTTTCTTACTAGTTAAATAACTCTGTAAAACAGGAATGGTGGCTTACACCTTCACCTTTTAGCCTCATCAAAGTTAGTTACTTTGTATCATTATATTGTTAAATTATTAAATTAAATTAGTATTTAACTTGTATTTTTATATAAAATATTATAAATATTTTTAATTAATAAAAATTTATATTTCACTAAATTAATAATTAATTGTAAAGATATTAAAATATTATTTTTTACTTTTATCTTTATAAATATAGTTAGATAAATATCATTCTGTTTTTCTAATTTATTAGTTTTTAATTTGTAATTCATCTTTGAAAAATTTCTTTTAAAATAAATGAAAGAATGACTAAACATAGGAAAAGAAATCAATTTTTAATGATGAAAAAAATAAAGAAAAAATGTAAAACTCATTTATTTTTTAAAAAATATTATCATAAAATTCTTTAATAGAAAGAGTAGGAAAAATATATGAAAAATGGTTAAAAAGGAAATAAATTTAGATATCTGATTAAAAATGAAAAGTAAATAAAAATATGAAGGAAGAATTAACTCCTTAATGAAAAATCAAATTGATAATAAAAAATAAATAAGCATAAATGTAAAGGTATAAATAGAAAAAAAAATAATTAAACATATCAATAAAATTATGTAAACCTAATATTAAACAGTTTTTATTTATATAATTTATTATATATATAATCATAAAATAATTTAATTCATAAATTTTGATTTTTCATCTTTTTTCACTATTTAATTATGATTACGATTCTTAATTATGAATTAAAGTTCCCCTAAAAAAGTATTTTCTAAAAAATAAAATTATTATTAATAAATTTATGATTTTATAATAAAATAAATCATACAAAGTAAAAATTATTAGTTTGATTCTTATTATTACTTACAAAATATAATTTGATGTTTCTCTCTCAAATATTCATTAATTAATAAATTATTATTAAAAATTATTAAAAAATTAACACGTTAAAGAAACATAGATTATTAAAAAATTTTAATTAAAATTTAATAATTTTCCTTACTTAGATTTTAATTTTATAGTTGATAACATACATACTACATTTGTAAGCATGCAAAATTTAAAAGAATAATAATAAAATTTAAAAAATAAGAAATAAACAAATAAAGTAGAAAAGAGTGGACATCACCTTTTCATCGAGCAATATTATTTTCGAATTCAAAAAATTTTCATTATTGTTGATTATGACATCCAATAAACATGATGTTTTAACTTTAATTTTTGTACTTCTTTATTGATGATTAAATTTTTAATATTATCATAATAATATTTAATTTTTTGGAGGTTTTAAGTTATTGTTAATTAATGGGGTAAATGATAAAATGTTTTGGAGTTTTTTAATTGAAGATCAAATTACGTGTTTTTCATGTATAAAATGATCTATTTTTAATTATGAATTTAACTAAAACAGTTAGACTTTGTTATATTTTTATATTTTACAGGTAAAAATAAAGAAAAAATAAAAAGGAAGCTTAAATGACATTTTTACCATATTTTTGGAATTAAAGATAAAATATAAGTTGTATGACCAAGGCTTATGAGAATAATAGTGAGTGCAAGTACCTAATGAAGCTAATTTTCTATTTTAAATTTGAAATTAAATAAGAATTAGATTTAGAAGTTTTTATTAGAAGATAAGGATTGATATTTATTTTTTTATTTTATTTAGCCTTCCACTCCTATAAATAGGAGACTTATTCCTATTATAGCTAGTGAGATTATTCAAATACTAGGAATCAAATTGTTTTTGTTTTTATTCTTTTTAATTAATTCAAGTATTTATTTTTATTATTTCTTTATTTTAATTTTGTGTTGCAACCAATGATGCTCGGCTATGAGTTTTTTATTTTCTAATCGGAAGCAACACAATTAATTTATTGAAGATCATGTAAGATCAAAACGTTCCTAATTTCAATAGTAAATCGCTATTTATTTTAACTCAATAAATCAAAGAACCATTGTATTTCTTACGGGTATGTAAAAAGGGTCTTTGCATGATTGTAATTTCTACATATTGTTATGTAAGTTGTTTGATCTGTAATTGTCACTCGACTTGCTAGAGTAGCAATCAAAGTGTTAAACGAGGTCAAAGGCGTTTAAATTTCTTTATGAGTTTTGATTATCTAGTTTGAACATGGCGAAACTGGTTATTAAGTGTTAACTTGAGTCAGGTTCTTCTAATCCTTTATGTGTTTTCTAGAAGACTGTATATGAATCTTATTCCACCGTATCTATTCGGGAACTAGAGGTGATTGTAGAGCTGCTTCCTGATCGCCTTATTAATAAGGAAGAATTAGTTTGCTCGAGGCTGTTCCTATACGTTCTATAACCAAGTTAGTGGATTTTACCATTGGACTATAATAGAATCAATGATCATGATCTAATAATAAATAATTATGGTTGTGATTGGGAAGCTTTTCCAAATTGATATTATTCCAAAATTAATTTTCATTTTTATTATTTATTTTTTTTCAACAAATTAAAATTTTTTTACTTTATTTTTATCGTAAAAATTGAAGGATCATTCTGTCCCTGTGAGATCGACCCTTCTTCTGCTACTGCAAAAATATTATATTTCTACATTGGGAAAGTAGGAATTAATTTGACAATTTTGACACCCAATCAAAGTTTGACGTCGTTGCCTGGGACGGTAACTAACATTCTTTGATTCTTTGTTTTATGAATCAATCTTCCATAGGTAATTTGAGCTATGATATTGAAATCAAGAAAACTACGAAGAGATTGAGGAAAGAGGCGAAGAATAGAAAACTATCCTCTGTATCGGAGAATTGGAGCCTTACAAAGAAACAACTAGTGAGGACAATATGGATAATGAAAGTTTTAACAAAGTCATCATGGCTATTAATCAGCAAACTCTGCAACAAATGATCACCGTATTAATCGATTAGACCCCATTATGTATCACCTACGAGGACTTGACAGTTCCTTTGGAACTAAAATCAGAACTTATATAATTATTGCCTACTTTTAGAGGCTTGGAAAATGAAAATCCTTTCAGGCATTTAAAAGAATTTTATATAGTTTGTAATGGCATGAAACCGCAAGGTGTAATTTTTGAACAAATTAAGCTAAAGACTTTCTCTTTTTCTCTTGTAGATGCGGCTAAGAACTGGTTATATTATCTGCCGTATAAGACCATTAACACTTGGAATAAGATGACATGGTAGTTTCTGAACAAGTTTTTCCCTATGAAGTGGACTGCTCAAATCAAAAGAGACATCTGTGCAATTAGGCATAAATATGTGGAGAACCTTTATGAATACTAGGAACATTTTAAGAGACTTTGTGCCTCGTGTCCTTAACATAGGATAACCAAGCAGAATTTAATCCAATACTTCTATGAAGGATTACTGGCAATCGAACGAAAGATAATGGACATGGTAAGCGGTGGCGCTATTATTAATAAAATGCTATAGGAAGTTTGTGATCTAATAACCATAATAGCAGCCAACACCCGATCATTTTCCACTAAAAAGAAGCCATCGAGAAAAGCATATGAGGTAAGTACTTCAAACCTAGAGTCATAAATCTTACAGCTTACCTCTATAATACAAGATTTAGCTATGAATTTCAAAACAATAAAAGTTTATGGGATATGTACACAACATGACAATCATACCAACAAGTGCCCATCAATTCAAGAAAAGGAAGAGGAAGAGCAGGCTAATGTGGTAGGAGGATTTCCTGGACCATTACAAAAGAAATATGATCCATTCTTGAAAACATATAACTCAAGCTGGAGAGACCATCTGAATTTGCAATACGGAAACTAGCAAAATAATTTCTAATAGCGATCGAATCAACTAAAATAATCAGGTATGTCTTTGGAAAATATGGTTAGAACTCTAGTGACTAATACGCAATAATTTCAACAAGCCATGGAAACCAGATTCAAAAATCTAGAAAATCAAGTATCTTAAATTATTACGTCATTAGGCAAAATTGAGTCCAAAGGAAAGCTTCCATCCCAAGCATAAGTTAATCCAAGAGAAAGTGCAAATGCAGTAACTTTGAGGAGTGGTTGAAACTTTATGAGGAAAAGGAACTTGAAACCAAAAATTTTGGATAAGAGGAAAGTAAGAAAAGTGAGAAAATTGCCCAGCCAACAGTAGTTTTGTGTCCCTTCCTTGAGCGATTGGAGAAAATAAAAAGGGAAAGAGAGCAGAAAGAAATATTAAAGACTTTTCAGAAAGTGTAGGTTAACGTTCCCTTACTGGATCTAATTAAACAAGTACCGAGGTACGCAAAGTTTCTTAAAGACTTATGCACCAACAAAAGAAAATTAATCAGATTTCAGAAAGTAGGTGTTAATGAGAGTGTGTCAACAGTGATCCAAAGGAAGATGCCATCTAAGTGTAAGGAGAAGAGAGCATTTATAATCCCCATTAATATTGGAGAAATTGACATGAAAAATGTCATGTGTGATTTAGAGGCTTTAATAAATATTATGCCTTCATATATGTACAAGTTTTTGCATGTACGACCTTTGAAGGAAACCAGAGTTGTTATACAATTGGCGGATAGGTCAACGATCTACCCCATTAGAGTTTTGGAAGATGTTATAATGCAGGTTAATGAGCTTATTTTTCCTATGATTTTTATGTTGTGCAGATGAAGACATCTTCAAAATTGTTCAATCTTCTATTGGGAAGACCTTTCCTAACAACTGCTAGAACAAAAATAAATGTCCATGAAGGGACATTGATGATGGAGTTCGACGGGGAGGTTATCAAGTTTAAAATGTACTATACTATGAAATACCCTCTCGACATCTCTAATATATGTATCATGGATATGATTAAACCATTTATGCAACGGGTTTTTGAAATAAATGATGGAGATGAATTAAGTTTAGCACTCAATAATGTCGAGTTCCATGAGGAGTCATTGGCCTTAAATGATGAATTGCTATAAACCATTGTTGATTTGAATATGGAACCTGAAATTGGACAAGAGCCATTAATTAGTCCACATACTAAACTCTCTCATTCAATTTTATAGGCACCAGACTTGGAATTAAAACCACTTCTCAACCATTTGAAGTATACATTATTGGGAAATAGTGAAACACTACCAGTGATTATTTCTAACAAGCTTAGTGAAGATGAAGAAAAAGCACTGGTAGGAATTCTGAAGAGGTTTAAAGAAGCAATCATTTTGAAGATAGTTGATATCAATAAAATGAGCTTATCTACATACATGCACCATATATTGCTCAATCTTGACTGCAAATCAGTAAGAGAAGCTCATCGTAAGTTGAATCCAGCTATGATGGAAGTCATGAAAAATGAGATATTATAGCTGCAAAACGTAGGCATGATTTATCTAATTTCTGACAGTCAATGGATAAGTCTGATACATATTGTACCAAAGAAAACAAGAATTAATGTGATCCATAACAAAGATGGAGAATTGGTACCTACTCATATTCAAAACGAGTGGAGGGTTTGTATTAACTATTAAAAATTAAATTCCTCTACACAGAAAGATCATTATCCACTTCCATTTATTGACCAAATACTTAAATGCTTGGCAGGTTGTACGCATTACTGTCGCTTGGACGGATATATGGGATTCTACCAGATTCCTGTTGCACCCGAGGACCAAGAGAAGATGACATTTACATGTCCATTCGATACCTTTGCCTTTCATCTTATACCATTCAGATTGTGTAATGCGCCAACAACATTTCAATGTTGTATGGTAAGTATTTTTCTGATTTTATTGAGAATATTATTGAAGTATTCATGGATGACTTCATGGTGTATGGAAATTCATTCTATAAATGTCTTGATAATTTGGCTAAGGTGTTACAGCATTGCATTGAGAAGAACATGGTCCTAAATTATAAGAAATGTCATTTTATGATTAATCAAAGGTTAATTTTAGGTCATGTAGTGTCGAGGAAAGGTATCAAGGTCAATAAAGCTAAAATTTACATTATTAAATCATTGCATTACCCCTTGACTGTGATGGAAGTTTGATCTTTCCTTTACAAGAGATTTGTAAAGAATTTTTCAAAGGTTGATTAGCCACTTTACAAGCTTGTACAGAAAGAAGTCAAATTTATGTTTGACGATTCCTGCAGGAAAGCATTTAACCAATTGAAGGAAATGCTAATTACAGCTCCTATTATGTAACCACTCAACTAAAAACTACCTTTTGAAATTATGTGCGATGCCAGTAATTATGTAGTTGGTGCAGTGCTTGGCTAAAGAAATGGGAAAGATCCACATATGATAAGCTATGCATCAAGGATATTGGACATCGCTCAATATAATTATTCTACAACTGAAAAAGAGTTATATGTTGTAGTTTTTGTATTGAAAAAATTTCATTCTTATTTGCTTGGTACTAAAGTGATTATGTTTCCTGATTACGTAGCGCTTAGGTACTTATTAAAACAGAAGGAGATGAAATCATGATTAATTCACTGGATATTGTTGCTTTAAGAATTTGATTTAGAGTTATGAGATAAGAAAAGATTAGAAAATCTAGTCGCTGATCATTTGAGCAAACTGCTAAATTTAGAACCATGCAAAAATTATGATGAATGATGAAATCCCTAATGAGTTCATATTAAATGTATTCAAAAATTCCTCTTGGTATGTTGACATAATTAATTTTCTTTGTACCAAGAATTTTCCCGATTAGCTATCAAGATATGAGAAGAACCGAATCAAGAATAATATAGGATGAACCTTATTTGTGGAAGCACTATACTGATCAGGTTGTTTAGAGATGCATTTTAGAAACTAAAGTTAATTCTATTTTTTGATTTTGTCATACATATGTGTGTGGAGGTCATTTCGATCTAAAAAAGACAGTAATGAAAGTTTTGGAAAGTAGACTATATTGGCCAATAATATATCGCGATGCATATTTATTCTATAAACATTATGAAAATTTCCAGAGAACAGGAAGAAGAAATGAAATGAACCAATAAGGAATTTTAGTTTGTGTAATATTCAACGTGTGGGGAATGGATTTTATGGGATCATTTTCACCTTCATTCAATAATGTTTACATTCTGATATTGGTTGGCTATGTATCGAAATAGGTGGAAGCCAAAGCCGCCAAAGCCACCAAATTCAATGATGTTAAAACTATGGTTAACTTTATCAAAACTAATGTGTTTAACAAGTTCAAAGTTTCGAAGGCGATCAATGCACATATTTTTACCGTAGAGAAGTTACATCTCTATTTCATAAATATAGCATGACCCATTGCATGACTATTTCTTACCACCCCCAAGGAAATGGACAAGCTGAAGTCACTAACACAGAGTTCAAGTCAATTTTAAAGAAAATTGTAAGCCCCAACCGAAGGGACTGGAGTCTGTGACTTGATGATGCTCTGTGGGCATACAAGACAGTGTACAAAAGCCCTCTCAAAATGTCACCTTTTCGGATTATTTATGGTAAACCCTTTTATTTACCAGTTGAACTTAAATACATAGCCTATTGGGCAGTTAAGCAGTGTAACATGTCGATCGACAATGCTAGCAATCATAGGAAGTTGCAAATTCAGGAACTAAAAGAGATAAAAGAAATGAAGCCAATGAGAATTCAGGAATTTATAAACATAAATCACGTAGACTTCATGACAAGAATCTGACTCAAAAAGAATTCATAATCAAGTAGAAAGTGTTGTTATACAATTCTAAGATGAAATTATTTCTTGGAAAGTTAAAGTCAAAATGGCTAGATCCATTCAAGGTTAAACGAATTGTCCCATAAGGTGCAGTAGAAATCAAAAGTTTAGACTCAGGAAAAATATTCAAAGTAAATAGACATTGACTCAAGCCATTTTATGAAGGATTCTTTACTCAACCAGTATGTCTCATCACGTTGAGTAACCCCTTTTACGAGTAAAACATACCAAGAACTTGTAAACCAGAACTATATTTTTCAATTTATGTTTTAATTTTTCTATTTTTATTAGATGTTAGGCCTATAAGGTATCCAATAAGATAACAGTCCATTTTAAGTTAGTTAATTTTAGTTTTTATTGTCTTCTACCTTTAAATCTTCTTCAAGTTTAATTTAATTTTCATGTTTTGGTTGTAGAAATCCAAATGAGATGAGTGGAGCAATGAAACGTTGGACTTTGCATTTTTAATAGAGGAAGTTTTGTTTCATTCTAACTTAAACTTGTTTTCACTTATCTTTTAAAAGGTTTAAATATTTACCACCTCCCTCATTTACCGTGTGGGAACCTCAAATCCTTTCTCTCTCTCAAATTTTACTTCCCCCAATTTACCTAAATTAGGGATTTGGAAAACCATGGTACATTCAAGGAAGACCACTAGTGGAGGTTTGGCGAGCAAGAGACATACCGGTAAGGAGCCGATTATGATGGATGACAATAAGCTTGTACCGCCACCCAAAAAGTATACTATTTTTACTCCTCCCCCAAGACCCACTGTAGATGATTATGTTGAGGGGTTTTATGATATTCCTAAAAAGTTTAATGCAGAAGAGTTATGGGAATAGTATATTATTGTTTTAACGAAGAAGTACAACCCTGCTACTGCTAAGGATTCTTATTTTCTTGATAATTCACTAACCTACTTGCATAAATTATTGGCTTATTGTTTTTCTTGTAGAAATGATTCTCCAGGTATAATGACAAGGATTGAGTTATTGTAGCTCAATTGAAAGTAGGTCACAGCTTCAAAGCGTCTCATACATAGTCACATTGTGACTTATCTGGCCATTAGAATCAATTTCTTTGACTCCTCTTCCACTAACCTCCATAAAGCTTTAGACCTTTTACTACTTGATTTATTGAGTTTAGATAAGATAGGATTGTTATGCAAGAAGAATGAGGTGCCTGGTTATGGATTCTATCATCTTAGACTGATTTATCTCTATGAAAAACAGTGTTCAGGAAAGGGAAGTTGACAATTGAGACTCCACTAGCTTCCACTTTGCAACCCCAATCTGTTGCAGCTGTTAAACCAGTTTTGATGAAAGAATTTGCAGCATTGCATGACAAACTCCAGAAGATCTCAGCTAGTATGGAGGAGGTTTTTTACCAGATTTTCCTAGAACTTGATGAGTTAGAACACTAAGTTTTGGCTTGAGGTATTGAAGTAGATAAGATAAAAATTATCATAATTGAGAGGTTGCTGTTGGCCACATCTATTAAGGATATTAGGAGTTTTTTTAGGCCACACAGGTTTTTGTACGCAGTTCATTAGATATTTCTCTAAAATAGTTAAGCCTCTCTGTTACGCCCGCGTCTAAGACCCTAGGAGTTTGTATGTATACACGTATGTATACGTGTATAAATATGTATATAGACATGTATGAATACGTGTATGAGTATGTGTATATATGTATGAGCATGTGTATATGTGTATGTATGTATGTATGGTTGCATTGGATAAATGTGAATGAGAATGCCTTGAGAAATGGATGTGTGCGTATGAATATAGTATGAGAAGATGCGTATGTGTTTGTGGTTGATTGTGTGTCGTCACCTTATCGGGAAGCGTGCCTTCTCGGTTGGATGAGGGACGATGAGTATTTATGCTTAGGTTGGTGTTTGGAAGTGTGGTTTGAGTATTGGGACAGGTTCGGGCATTTTAGGCTTGCCAATAGGCAAGATTGTGCCTGAAAAGTGTCTGTAACGACTCGTGAAGTGGCATCACGACTCGTTACAGAGGGTTTTGTGAGTGTGTATAGTGGAATTGTTGCTGTAACGACTCGTGAAGGGTCATCACGACTCGTTACAGTAGGTTTTCCCTTTGAGAGACGAGATTTTGGTCGGGCATGACTCGTGAGGGAGTGTCACGAGTCGTTACAGTGAGTTTCTGAAGGATTTTTGTGCGTCACGAGTCATGACAGGAGTGTCACGAGTCATGAAGGGAGTGTCACGAGTCGTGATATGGGAGTCACGAGTCGTGAAGGGTGATTTTTAGGGCGTCACGAGTCGTGACAATGGTGTCACGAGTCGTGACAGGCGTGTCACGAGTCGTGACAATGGTGTCACGAGTCGTGACAGGCATTTCATGAGTCATGACAGAGCTGTCATGAGTCGTGACAGTGGCTTTGACATCATTTCTTTGACTTTTTGAGCATTTTTAATCGAGCTTCCTTTATAAGTTTCTTCATTTCTCCCGTTCTAAATTTCCTTAAACCCTATCAATTCTCTCATTTCTTCCTTCTTAAGTTACCAAAACCCTAGGGGAAGCAAGATGAAAGTTAGAAAGGACCGTGTTGAGGCTAGACGCTTGAATTAGAGCTTGCTTGTCATTGAGGTTTGTATTGTTTATGCTAATTGCTTGGTTATGGATGTAAATGCCATAACTTGGATCTCTTTATGCTTTCTAGCTCTTGATTGAGAGTTTTAAGGGAACAATCCCTTATGTTATGTTCTTAGGAATGTTGTATGGATTGATTGATGCTTGATGCTTTAGTTATGAGCATATGAATTAGAGATGTTGTGTGGATTGATGTCGTATCGATATTGTATGATTGCTTATGAAATTTGCATATAGAAGTGATGTTGAATTACTTGTTGATAGATACCAATGTGCAACAGATGTTGGATTGAATGGTATGGTATTGTATTGATTGTTAATAGATGCTTAAATGCATGGGAAAGAGAGAAATGAGGAGGAAAGAGAAAAGAAAGGGGAGTGTCGAGGGCAGAGCGATGCTATGGGCACACTGGGTCAAAAATAGAAAGATTCCTTAGAGGAATCATATGT